>QFEC01001046.1:0-18106 GCA_003316585.1 Gomphus bonarii | reverse complement strand
ACTAGGATGAGAAATCAATAGAGACTGAGTGGGGTTTCCGAAATAAGAAAGAGAACACTTAATCATGTTTGACTAAGCGGACGGGGATCTCGGGAGGCGAGATCTAACAGTGGGGCTTCCTACTAAGCCATCACACCTGCATGATATGACATCCTGTGACTCAACCAGCCTCTAGCAATACCTTTTTCTACTAGTCAATATATAGTAGGTTTTTAAATACCTTTGTGAGATATAACTTGACTTAAATCTGTAAACTATTCTGAGTCAATGTTGAGTGATGTATTATGTTGAGTGATACCGTCAACTCAGAATCAATTTTGGGTCAGTTGTAGCAATATTACTCCTGGACTTATGCAACATACAAATCTTCACCCCTGCCCACTCTCCTTCTCTACCTTCGATGACAATCATATTGACTAGCATGATGTCAGTATTGGTAGGATTCAAGGCATAAGTGTTACCTTGAGCACAGATCAAGTATACATCATCTTACCCTATGAGATAACTGGAAGACATCAGGAGTTTTGCCTTGTTCAACCATTAAAAGTCAGAAGGGCAAAGAACAAGCTGCTGGAAATAAGCTTGAATAACGACAAAGTATCATTAATCAAACTGTGACTCAGAGCCCTTGGATACATTAAGTCTTGCAAACAGAACATTTTCAGGCAATAACTAGACTGTATGCAGACACTGATTTTTTCTTTCACCCTTGTGATAAACAGATCGAAATTGCATACACTATCTCTTATATCTTTTCTCCAAAACTCCTCGTCACCCTACCTAGTCGAGTTTCACATCTCATTCCGCCCGTTCAGACCATCCCTGCTCTTGTATCTCACATCACTCCGCTCGGACAGGACTACACACTGCCTCATGTTGAAGGGGAATGAATCCCCCCCAATGGGGCTCTCGTCCGTTACACAAGGGTCATTCATGCGCTCGAGCTTGCCAAACTAGTCCATCGGCTAAGTCGAGATGCAGGCATAGGCTGTCTTGATAGAGTGTGTTCCATGTAACGGAGTTTCAAAGGGGAATGAAGAGCAATTTCGGATGAAATTCTTGGAGTGAAATCGTTATCTTGTTAAGTGATTATCAAAAAAAAAAAAATCGGTGTTACTCTCCCACGCTTCCTACACTGCTGGCGTATGGACGATAGATCAATGGGGCGACTTAGAGATTAGCATTGACAATTTTGAATTGAGGCCAAACGGAACGACAATGTTGAAAAAAAAAAAACAAAGGATTGGCAATGTTTAGAAGATAGTACCGGTAAATCTAGAAAGCTATCGAGATCGAGCTCTAGGTGGCGGTATCATTGTAAATCTTCCTTGGATTAATTCAAATTGAGTGCAGGATTTCCAGGAATATCAGGGGCGTTTGGAGTATAGATCTATTATATGCCAGTCCAGTAATGGGGGGTTAGTACTGTTCTCTTCATGGGACCACGGGGCCAGCACATAATGATGAGTGGCACAGTCTCCAAATCAAGAGTTTTCGTTATCCTAATGACTTGTGGAGCGATAAAAGGATCTTGGGATCACGAGAGAGTGGCGGCTTGAGTAGAGAGCCTGAGTTGAAGTGTGGAAAGGTAAGTCCAATACTGAGATGTTAACTCTACCTTTCACGCAGCAGGCATCGTGGCAACAATTTCCTTAGGCTATCCAAAAATGCATTGGATCCAAATGGAAGACGCGGGGAACGGCAGAGAAATCTCCCCATATTTCAACTTTGAGTCAAAAAATCTGGAATTGCGACAACCATTCAGTGGACAGGTTATGGTACCCCTCTCTGGCAGTGAGTTTAGACATTGAGATAGGTGACACGAGATGATATGTGGACAGGACGTCGGGAGTTTGGGAAGTATGAAAAGGCGGTTGCGCCGCTGCCGAGATCTCGGTATGACGTGAAGGATATTTGGAAAGGGGAAGGAGAGGGCCGAAAGGGGAGAGCTAGTATCCTGAATGATAACTATGGCATACCGACAGACTCGGGGGGATGTCTTGCATTGTTAACGTGCGCCGAGCCATCCATGTAGGCATGGCACTTTACATGTTACAGCAGCCTTGGCACATCCACGGTTAGAAGTCTGATTGACAAGAAAACCACTTCTCATTGTAAGACGTCCTGTGAGAGAGTCAGGTTGGATGCGCAATGTATCCGCAGCAGAGAAGGGATGAGTCGAGGACTGAATGGAGTCACTCACCGAGGGGAGTCGGAAATGTAGGGGCTGGGGAGAGGGGGTTGTGGGGCGGATGACAAGGGTGAGATTCCTGTTGAAAAGCGATGGAGATGTTTGTTTGAAGGAGGAAAACCACAACTTGAAAGCTATCAAAATACCAGGTAAAAGTGGCGGTATTGCTATAAAACTTCGCTCGGGTTGTTGTCGAGTGCGGAATTCCCGGATTCGTGTAGAGCTGTAAAATACTGCAGTCGTTTGGATACTTTATAGTTCTACCACCGAGCCACCGTGCAGCGCTAAACAGTCTAGTATTCAAATCGTGCGGTTGTCCGAGTAGTAGTGATAAGTGGCGAATGTTCAGAGGTGAGAAAGGGACTTTGGATAGAGAGCCTAGGATCAGGGTGTGCAGAGTATGTCGTACCGAGACATACACTTAATTCTTATGCAGCCTACTAGGAATCGTGAAAGATTTCTGTGGACTAGCCAGAGATGGAGCGTAGAGAGCATACGAGAGATTTCGGGACGTAGGAAGGAATGCGAAAAAAAATTGTGTAATTGTCCGGAATAATGTGAAAAGATTTGTTTCTCTGTTGCATCGTCTGGAGTTGCTTTAGTCAGGCTACCAGTGTGCTCCTGTCTTTCCTTTTCCACGCCAATTTTGACATCCATTGTTTTTCGAGCTGGCCTCATCTTTCCCGTGACTCGGAGTCAGTAATTACTGCGCAAACCTAGCGTTTGGTGGTGATATCTTGATCGAGTGCCAGTTCCACGTATACTGCGCAGATACATTGGATAGATAGATGACCAGAACATGAGATATGATATAGCAAGTGGAGTATTGACGAGACTGTCGCGCAGTGAATGTTATTGATATGACGTGAGAAGGGAAAGGGAGAGAACTTGATCTATCCAAATGATACGTATGGCTGTCGTTCTGAGGGAAAGGATGGAAATCAGATAAAGAGCTTCCGGATTCAATGGATTGAGCTGTGGCAGGGGCAGGGGCACGGCAGGAGCACGGCAAGGGCGTCAGGAGCATTCGGACAACAAAACAGTAACTAGTAGCTGCGCATTTTGTGTGAGTTCACAACGACACTGTAAGCTGTGGACTGAATGATGCCAGCTGAAGGGGAGAAAACGGTACTTCGGCAAGTACAATATCGGTGACCTTCGAGATGTCGGCAAAGTCCAATAATGACCATCGGCTAGCGTGTGTTTGTTCCACTGGCTCACCTTAAACAGAGGGCCGTCGCACCGGTGCGCACCGTTTACGAGAGCGTGGCGAAGACAACCTATTATAAAAATTAAAAAATAATACACATATGACAGCAAGTGCACTGCAGTCTTTTGTTGTGGTGGTGGTTGTTCTGCGGCCGAAGGGCGAGAATAAATCGGACGCGGAATACAGAACATAAAGAGAAATGGGAGCATGCAGATCCAGATCCAGAACAGGTCCAGAAGTTTCAGAATGATCAAAACCCTGTTATCTTGCATGTGCATGTGCATGTGCGTATGCATGTGGCAGAAGAAGCCATTTGGTAGGCAGGTGTAGTATATATTAGACATTAGTAGGCAGGGAGGAACTAGCCGCAGGTTTCATCTGTAGCTGTGTGTGATAAATGCCAGCTGAGCACAAGATACATTTCTTTATGATGTTGCCAAAGTGGCACCGGCTAACCCAAACGCCTAACGCCCAGTGTAGCCCAGTGTAGTCCAGTGTAGGTCCGTGGTCCGTGCACACCTCGCGGATTAGTAGGGTAGCAGAGGTAGCAGGGGTACCCGGGGGAAGCCGCACTCAGGTATATAAAGGGATGGATCGCACTGAATTTTTTCTCCAGAACATACTCAGCTAGGATCTATTCTATAGAAACTAACTCGAGTTCTCGCATGTTTACACATGCCACAACCTTTCGAATCCAGGCGATGACATTGCGCGCTGCTCCGTTATACCGAGAACAATGCATTTTTATTATTTTTCCCCTTGTTTTTTGGGGGAAAGGTTTTATGTGCTCGAGGACGTGGGCCTGGTTTCGTGTCCTTTGGGACCTGGGATTGGATGGCCGACGGATGGAGTGCTAGTCTGATGGATTTTTTGTTTTATGTTTTGTTTTGTATCTTCTATAATACAAAAGACTTTCTTATTTGGAAAACTGAGAAACTCTTATAAAGTGGTTACTTTAATCATTAGAAAATACAGGATTCCTTAGCATATTCTTTGGAAAATCATAAGATAAGAGACTTTTAGGTTTCTCACAATTTATTAGACAAGGCAAAAGGTAATCACTTTACCAAGTTTTATCATGTATTATCAAGCCAGAAAATATTTCTACACCTGCGGTGGTACTGAATTTTGAAGTATTTTCTACATGCAATTCTGATAATATTAGAATGTGTATCGCAGAGCAACCACGTTAACGTAGCTAATAATAAACGCGCGTCCAAAAGTATACAAAGTCCAAAAGGAAAACGGACACCTAGAAAAGAGAACCATCTTTTAAATGCGCGATGTAGTGGACAGCAGCCGAATCCCCCCTTGCGGTGGACCGTCCTGGTCTGCCTCGGACTCAGACTCCTCCTTCTCGCTAGGCGACTCGCGCACCAAACTCATGCTCTCCTCCCGGTCGTCCGCAGCCCCCGTCTTAGGATACCGCCGCCCGCTGCTCGACTCGTACCGCTGCGGATGTCTCCCGCGCGGCGGCTCGTCGTCGTACATCACCGGCGGGAACGTAACCCCCACACTCGTCGCCGGATACGTCTCAAACGGATCCGACGCCTCCCCGGCAAAAAACGTCCGGTGCCCTGCGGGTGCAGTCACCAGCCCCCGCTCCAAGTCGTCCTCCACCGCCGCCGACGGCTGGCGCTGTATCGGGGTCCCGGTCCCGTGATTCGACAGCACCTGATGCCGCGCATTTGCGGGCTCTCCAGGCCCGTGGTAGTAGTGCGCGACGTCCTGGTTGCCAAATTTAACCGTCGGCGTCCGAGGTGTCCCACTGCGCACCGAGACCTCGCCAATGTCCGATCCTGACCGGGTTGTGCTCTCGTTTCTTCGCGGCATCGGGGCATCGTACAGCTGGTGTCGCTCCATGTGCGCGGGCGCGAATTGCGGGTCCGGGGTTCCGCCTGGGAACCCGTGTCGTGGATGCACCGTACGAGGAAAATCACGCGAGGACTGGCTCATCCGCCGCGCGCTGCGAGCGCGGATGATGCTCCCCACTGTGCCAAAGGAGCCGCGTAACGCGTCCATGCCGGGATCTTCGGCGCCTGATAGTGACTTTTCCGTAGTCTCCGTGTTCTTTCGGGCAGCTTCCAGGAGAATGGTCGAACGTCGGTCAAGCTTGGTGAGTTGCGTGGGATCGACCTTACTCATTTGCAGGATGGTAATGCCAGCACCTGAACCGGGATGTGTTAACAATTTGGAGGACAGGTGGAAAGGACATACATATCACTAAGAAACCCATTACAACTGTCAAGATCTGGGTTGGAGTTGCATGGAGGCCTTTGTACAGGACCTAGCTCACGTGTGAAGCAGCGTAGCAGTCCAGGACGGATGTACTTACTACAGATGTTACCAGAGTGAACCCTGTAAATATAACGTAGTACGTCGGTGTGACTAGATCCTGTTTGTCAACCACTGCGATAATCAATTCTAACTAATGACCCACCCATGGCTGTCAAGAAAAGTACAAGCTTAAGTATTGGCCCTAAAGAGTCGCATCGACACTCACCAGTATTGAACAGAGCAAGCGCCATGTTCAAGTAATACACTTCTGTGACTGAGGGCATCGATTAGAACCGATCACAGTTCAGAATGGCAGCGCATACGCAAGGTAATAGTCACAAACACAAGCAATAAGTAGATAAATACGTTCTTGAACTGCACAGCCACACGGACATTGTCAGCACCGAACTGCCAAGCATCAGCGCATCCACACACCTGATTCTCGTGCAAGTATATACTTGTGACAATAGCCGCACCGAGGCCTGTCGTTGTGCTGACGCTTAGTCCGCCAATCATACTGCATACCATGATGCACCACAGCATATTTTTTTTCCCGTACCGCGGAATATAGTAGAATATAATAATGAGTGAGACGGTGATGAGACCGATGGCGAACACCAAGAACCCGGGGGCCAGAAAGAGCTTCCGGAAGTCGTTAATCTGGCCGACCGTTGCTTCTTCGGGTCCTGTAACAGAGTGAGTGGACCATCAAGGTAGGATTGAAATATGCACTGCAATCACCGTTCAGTGCAATAATAATGGAGCCTACGATGCACAGTGCGCATCCGACCCATCCGAAGAAAGTAAGGGATTCGTTGAGGAAGATGGAAGATAAGATGGCACAGATAACGACGGAGAGTGCTCCCAATGGCGTCTAAATGCGTACGTGCGTGCGTGAACATCGCATCGATTAATCATCTGGATACATACCACCACGATGGCCGGCACGAATGCGTACGCAGCAAAATTGCATATTTCGCCTGCGGAATTGGGCACGAAGGTTACATCGCTGCAGCGAACTCGCGGGGGCACCGTGCGGAAGAGCGTGCTCACCTACTATCATCATGGTCATGCCCGTCCACCACATAGCCTTCGGTTGCGCAGTTAATCGGCGCCAATGATCATATATTAGCAATGGTAACTCACCGACTTGAGGTACGCGACCCCCTCCCCGAGCTGATTTCCTTGAGAGCGCAGCAGTCCTTTTTTCTTGAACACAAAGCTGGAGCCGATAAGGACGCCTGAATAGCGAAATAGGCAGGAATTAATAACCACATGATGGTACTTTATTCAAACGGGCAAGATGTCAAGGAAATTCTAGTGCATACCTGACATGATAGCCAGCAGGACGCCGACGATCTAGAACGCATAGAATGAGGGTGTAAGGGAAAAATGTAACCTATTACATGTTAAAAGGAGATATCGACCTACCTTAAATGATCCAGGGAGCTGCGTCGACGCCGCCGCGCTTGCGGATGAGGAGGCGGAGGTGGTCGACGACATTGTGGAGGTTAGGTGATTCTAATGTACGTGTGCGTCGTCGTCGTCGTCGTCCTTGTTGTCAAAAGTCGTCGCAAGTGCGAGTTTGTGGCAAACGAGCCGTGATTATGTAATATCGGCGTTCGGCAATGTTTTAGGGTGCGCGGCTCAAACCGGTGTGATGCGGTGTACAGTTTCATACCAGAGAAACACAAACATTAAACACTAATGACATGAACTTTCACTATGATAGATACCAAGACGACTTTTTGAAAATGAGATAATTGGCATGGATACTGGTGGAGAGGGCTCCTGGATACCTATGGTAAAATCTAAAATCTCGTACGACCCAGCTGTAAGGAAGAAGCCGTGGTGACAGCAACCGTGTGAGGCTTGGCGGCGCAACTGAGATGCGTAGGATTCAGGGGGTCGGGTGTTCTGGGGGGGAGCCACAGAGTTGCGAGCTGTCTGGAAAGACAGATTGGGGGACCAGAATTGTTGTCGGATGGATATGCTGGTGGAAAGACGATAAGATTTGCAAATTAAAGATGGAGGTGGTCGGCGGAGTTACGAATGTATTGTACTTTGGGGCCCTCGAGTTTGTGTTAAGGTCGATTGATTTCCGGGGGTCAAAGGTACGTTCTCCGACGGATAATCGCGGTGGGATTGACGCGGCCGATAGTTGGGGCAATTGAAGCACAGGTGGCTGTCAAGATCTTCAGTAGCTGTATGCCTTGCAGGATGAGTTTCCGAAAGGTTCGGTGATACAGTCAAGTGATTTCCGGCTTGGCAAGGTTCTCTCATAACATTGGACGTATATCCCCAACTAGATACCCGGCGCAGCCGTTTCGGGTGAAAGTAATTGGTGTCAATAGTGATTCCTGTCACGCCCTGCCAAGGGGATATGGCTGCGACCGCACGATGGCAATAGGGCACATTTGCGGCCAATAAGGCGTAGATATTAGCGCAAATGCAGATTCATTAAGATGATATGCAGACGCCGCACCGAGTCGGCCAGTTTCGCGATGTGACCTGTAAGGAGGCGATGGCTCAGCAGCTGCAGGTCAACTCTATGATCCAATACTGCAGTTGCTTGAGGTGGGATTTCCTGGGTGCAGATACCGAGTTCGGAGAGGTCAGTGGAGGAGACGTGAGCGTGGCTGGATACAATCAGATTACTGTAACTAGTTATGAGCGTGGCACGCACGCGACCGTCAGGTCAGTGACACGAGTAGATGCATGGTAGTGACAACTACGTGCGGCTATCAAAATGCAAGTATCATGGCACCTATCAGTGATGTTTCAGATGAGGAAGGCTAGACGGATCGTTCCCTGGAGAAAGAAGAATGGCTCTGCATATGAAGAAATAGAGTTCAGCGAGTTTCGAGGCGAACAAGGGGTGTCGGAGTCGCTGAGTTGGAGTGGCTGAGTTGCAACTCGCGGCGCAGGATCGTCGAAAGTCGAATGCGTGTTTAAGTTCGCCGTTCTCACATCACTTACAGCCTCCGACCCGGCGTGACGGCCTGCAAACCGCGAGCATAACAACGCCGGTTTCTATTGCGATTCATAGGTCAGCTATTATTCTTTGGGCTGATGAGATGTGACGCGCTCTGATTATATTATATTATATTGCCTTACCAGGTGCTCGGTCTTGGCCACCGGACACCATCAGGCTTGCCACACCACCGTCCGCCTCGACGATGCACTCGTCCAGCACGGAGATCACCCTCAGCGATGCCCACCCGTGGCATCCCACAGAGATGCCTCCTCCAACGAGTACAGAGGACAACTTCGACATCGCGCCCTGGCTTGCAGATCCCCCCTCGCCCCAGAAGAAAAAGTCCGGCTTCGGCCTTGCGTCCGTAAAGGTCCTCAAGGGCCAGCCAAGCTCGAACAGCGTCTTCACCCGCTCGCGAACCAGCGAGTCTACTCTTGCAGAGTCTTTCCACAGCGCTAGCACCGGCGACTCATCGCAGCGCACCTCAAACGGGTCGACCGCGAAGGGTTTCTTCAAAGTCATCAAGCGATCGTTAAGTCGTCCGAATCTCAATAAACACTCGTTTGAGGCGCCACCGGTACCGCCCCCGACCGTCACTTTCTCTCCCGACACCTCATCGACCTATTCGCTCCATCCGTCGCCGCCGTCACCACCCCTCCCCCCATTCAGGAAACCTCGCCGGACCAATAAGCAGAAGTCCAATGCGACACTTTCCCCTCCGTCGAGGGATCACCAGGGCTTACCAGATGATGCGTCCATGGAACGTATTATCAACCTGCCCCTCGAGGACATCGTCCACCCTTCCGCACTCGAGGACAGCTCATACGGCAGCCTGACAAGTACAGACACGACCTCAAGCCCTACCTTCGAGGAATTTGGTCCTGAGATTCATTGGAAATCGCGTTATAGCAGCGAGTTGGCTCCACTGCAGAATCGCTCAGTTCCCTCCTTCACTGACCCGTTCCGGCCAGCCTCTTCAGTATCGCTGGTCTCGCGGCGCAAGGCCGTTCAGGAACCATCCCGCATCATTCCGACTGCACTGTTGCCCATGTCCCCGGAGCCACAAAAGCCGCGTCGTCTGGGATCGGGAGAAAGTACGGCCGTTAACGAAGACCCTGCATCGTGGACGGCACCTGAGAGCTGGGCAGTCCCCAAAGAGGGCGATGAGCCCGAGGCCCCCGACTACACTAGTTCAGAGGATGAAGAGCCTCTGAGTTCCTCATCAAATGGTGCATTTTTATCACCAGTGATCAAGAGTAACGGCAGTTCGGAAGGAAAAGCACCACCCCTCCCAAGAAAGGGGTCACAAGCGAAAGCATCCTCTTCGATACCTGTATGTCAAAAAAAAAAAGTTTTTCAATGTTAATCTCACTCCTTGTAGTATAAGATACGTATTCACCGGTATGACGGTGCCTTCCACGTCGTATCGTGTCCTCTTGATACCACCGTGGCTCAGCTCCAGCCGGTGCTCCACCGAAAACTTCTTCTGAATCGTGAGACACATAGAATGTATCTTCGCGAGCGCGGACGTGGTGGGTAATTTCTCGACTCCTGGTTGATTCATAGGCTGAGCAATATTTACTTTAGAGCGTTTACTGGCGCCGACAGAGAAACCTGCAGTCATCGTCCGCCGTCGGCTCGAGCATGCCGGTTATGACACTGCCGATGGTTTGGAAAATCTAGGCGCAGAAGATAGTCTGTTCCTGCTGAGATTTGTATTCAAAAGCGAGCTACTTGGTGGCCAACATGTATGGCGTCACATTATTCCTTCCCGACGGAGCTAATGTTATATACAGGAGCAAGAAATCACGCTAGACTCATTCGAGTATGTCGAACTCGCGGGTCGAAGTCTCCGAACAGTGCCCATCGTGCTCTATCAGCATGCGCCTAAGGTTGTCTACCTTAATTTGTCCAAGAACCCACTCCTGGAAATTCCTCTCGATTTCATTCAAGCTTGCGAGACACTTCGCGAGTTACGGCTATGCTACATGGCCATGAAGAAAGTGCCACAGAGTGTGCGTCATAGCGCTTCGCTGCAGCGGTTGGATCTGTCTTGTAATCGGATTGTCGACCTCGACGAGGCCGGTCTGGACCTTATTCCGGGTCTCATGAGCCTAAAGGTGCAGAATAATCGGCTGGAGCGATTGCCTGCGCCATTTTGTCTGCTGAAGAAACTCCGGTTTCTGAACATCTCAAACAACAAGTTTGAGATATTTCCGCAGGTCGTTTGTGAAATGACGAACCTGGTCGACCTAGATGTGTCATTCAACATGATATCTCAGCTACCTCCTGAGCTCGGGCAGCTGGCCAAGTTGGAGCGGTTAGTGATCGTGGGCAACCAGGTGTCCGAATTTCCGGAACAGTGTGCAGGGCTCGTAAGGCTCAGCGAGCTGGATTGTCGACGAAACAACATCACGTCTCTCTACGTCATTTGTCGCTTGCCGAGACTAGAAACATTACGTGCAGACTACAACATGGTTCACGCCGTGGATCTATCTCTTGGACCGAGCTTCAAGAGCCTTGAAGTTACAAACAACGATATCACGAGACTAGCTCTCGTCCCCGGGCCTGTTCGTACAAAGCCCTTTTCTCTCACCCACCTCGATATATCGCACGCGAAACTATCGTCTCTCGATGACTTTGCCCTGGCGGCCTTAACGTCATTAAGGTCGCTGAAGTTGGACTACAACTCATTCCGCAGTCTCCCTGATGTCCTATGTTCCTTGACACATCTTGCTCAATTGTCTTGCACAGACAACGAACTCGATGCATTACCGTCCAATATCGGGGCACTGCAGAACCTTATCTCCCTTGACGTTCATAATAATAACCTCACAGAGGTGCCCCGCAGCATTTGGAACTGCGGTTCTCTTGTTCACATCAACATGACGTCGAATTTAATCGGGATATGGCATGATCCACCGTCAGAGAACAGCGGCAACGAATCCGAGTCCGTGCAGGGAGACCGGAAAATGTCGAGTTCGACCATCGCGACCCTTAATACCATGAGTACTTCGCATCCTCTCCCACCATTGCCGCCACCCCTTGCACGTTCTCTGAAGCGGTTGTATCTTGGTGACAACCGCTTGGAGAATGATGTGTTCCATCCTTTAAACCTACTCACGGAACTCATTGTGGTGAACTTGTCGTTTAACCAGATTCAGGAGATTCCGCCGTTCTGGCTGCAGTCACTTTCGCAGCTGGAGAAGCTGTATCTCAGTGGCAACAAATTGACAAGCTTACCTTCGGAAAATTTGTACCGCTTGACCAAGTTGACGGTATTGTTTCTCAACGGTAACAAGCTGCAGACATTACCCGCAGAACTGGGCAAGGTGAAAAGTTTGGCCGTCCTGGATGTGGGTAGCAATGTGCTCAAGTATAATGTAAACAATTGGGAGTTTGACTGGAACTGGTACATGCACTTTCTATATTCCATTTTCGACTGCTCATCCATGCGGTGTGTAGGAATTTTAATCCACAGCTCCGTTACTTGAACTTGTCCGGAAACAAGCGACTAGCGATACGTCCTCCCGACAACTCGCATTCCAAGAAGTTTATGGCAAACAATACCACGACCGAGTCGCAGATGATTTTGCAGAAGCAGCTCGCCGAATTTACGGGTCTCAAGGACCTCCGTGTGCTTGGCCTCATGGAAGTGACGACGCTGTTTATGCCTTCCATTCCCGACGAGACTGAGAACCGTCGTGTACGGACCTCGCCTCCGGAGATCAATGGGATGGCGTACGGCATTGCGGATACATTGGGAGACCTTGAACATGTTGGAATGTTTGACCTTGTCCACCCGAGTTTCCGGTCGAGGGACAACGAGTGTTTGTTCGGGATGTTTGGCCATTTACGACCTCTTGCCAACAATAACCGGGTAACGAAGTTCCTCCACGAGAACTTTCTCAAGACCTTTACAAAGGCTCTGAATGCGTTGAAAAAGGATGGAACTGAAGGGGTGCCTGACGCGATGCGGAGGGCTTTTCTGGCCTTGAACAAGTGTTTGTTCGATCATCTATCAACTCCCGACAAATCGCGAAAGTCGTCTACCGCCAGTAATACGACCGGAACGTCACTGACGGAAGTCTCCAGTTTCAGAGCAGGTGCTGAGGCCGTAGTTGTCTATATGGTAGGCAAGACCATGTACGTGGCGAATGCTGGAAATGCGCTTGCTGTTGTCTCCAGGCAGGGCTCCGCCATGCTCGTTTCGATGAATCACGACCCGTTTGATCGCGCAGAGACCGCGAGGATTCGTGCCGCGGAAGGATGGGTGTCCCCCAAGGGCTTGGTCAATGAAGAAGTCGGTGTTTCACGCTCTTTTGGATACTATCATGTTATCCCCGCCGTAAACCCTCGACCCCATGTGACAGAATGGCTTCTCTCAGATTGCGACGAGTTCGTGATAGTTGGTAATCGCGGTCTGTGGGATTATGTCTCATACCAGACGGCTGTCGATATTGCTCGCACACATCGGGAAGACCCTATGATTGCTGCGCAGAAACTTCGTGATTTTGCTATGAGCTACGGTGCCGATGGGTGTACAATGATCATGGTGGTCTCCGTTGCGGATCTCTTCAAGGCGTCGGGCAGCAGATCCCGACAGCCTGCCCCTGATGCGGAAGCGGCTAAGCGAAAGAAGGACGAGGTAGCAGATCGTGTCATAGCCAGGCTTCAGCCTGAAGTCGAAGCACCCAAAGGCCATCTAGCTCTCGTGTTCACTGATATTCGCAACTCGACGTTTTTATGGGACAAAAACGCGGGTATGGCCACTGCCATGAAACTTCATCATAATCTTCTCCGTAGACTCCTTCGTTTTACGGGTGGTTACGAGGTCAAGACCGAAGGGGACGCGTTCATGGTATCCTTTTCCAATGTCCTGGCTGCGTTGCACTGGTGTTTCATGGTCCAGGTCCAACTCTTGCACGAACCTTGGCCGCTGGAGATCCTGGAATGCGAGGATGGCAAAGAGATCAGAGACTCGCAGGGTCGGCTTATCGCTAGAGGACTATCGGTTCGCATGGGTATCCATTGCGGGACCCCGTATTGCGAGCGAGATCCAGTCACGCGGCGGATGGACTACCTAGGGACGATGGTGAACCGCGCATCACGGATCAGCCAGGTTGCTGCAGGTGGTCAAATAATGTGCAGTGGAGATGTGATCAGGGAGATCACAGACCGCGTCCTGACCGATGATCCGGAAAAGCCCATTGATCCAGACCTAGCGCCCACGATCGACGCCCTGCGCCTGAAAGGGATCGTGATCAAGGACGTGGGGGACAAGCGACTGAAAGGACTCGAAATTCCGGAATCCTTGTCCCTCGTGTATCCGAACGACTTGACGGGTCGCTTTGAGCTGAAAGAGTCGACGGTTTACGGGAGCGGGTCTGAAGACGGGTCTCGCGTGCAGTTTAGCGAGGGGCAGATGAAGCAGCTTGCTCATCTGTGTCTACGTCTAGAAGCGCTCTCTTCGAAACGCGTGTTCCGGCCCTTATCTGAACGCAAGTCTGGAAGTTCGGACTTAGACCCTGTGGAGAATATGATCTTGTACGCCGATCCGGACCTCCTCGTGCCCTCTTTGAAAAACCGCTCGGATCAGGAGCTTACGTATCTCTTGGACTCTTTATCTGTACGAATTGACAATGCTTTGTCGACTTTGCAGCTTCGAGGGACAATGGTAATGCATTCTGCGAATATTCCTACATAAACATAAATCAAATCAAATCAAATCAAATCGTCATCGTACTGGGTGTGGGTTTAACATTATGTATTTCTTTCTTTCTTTCTCTTTCTCTCTCCCTCTCTCCCTCCCCCCCCCTCTCTTATCTGTAGTACTAGTTAGACAACAATCGTTTTTTGTATTTTAGACTCGTTTGGCCATTAGGCACTCATTTCGAATGATAATACCAAAAACAAAACAAAAAAAGAGATTGAATTTAAGGCTCATAAAACTCCTTGATTATAGTGATTTTACCGGGAGCTCATTAATATCAATCAATAGTGCTTTAGATGCTACGAGCGGTCGCGATATAAAATAATAATAGCCAAGATAGAATGAAGGTTGAATGTTTGTGTCATGAATGGTTGTAATGGAGTTGGATTCTATCAGATAAAGTTCATCAAAAACATCACTGATTTGGAGATTTAAAAGAGCTCAAAAAATGGATTTTCTTTCACTTGACTCACCCTCAGAACAACGATTTACCTACATGCTGTGACTATTTAATAAAAAATGATGAACATTCAAATGCAAAGAATGTTGAAAGAACAGAGAAACAGGTAAGGGCAATGGTGAGAGCTACTTCCTTCTTGTTGCTTGAAATATTTACCATTTTGTAAATAGATTTGCTAATTTAGAACTTGGTGCAGATTGTTTTGTTTTGTTTTGCTAAGGAGGGACTCTGCTTGCAGACACTTGATGTGGTATGACACCATGACAAGTCCTTGCAACAAACCTTCATGAGCATGGGGTTCTGCGTCCTTGGATGACTGACGCAAACCGGAGACAAAAAGATAATGACGTGAGACTTTGATTGTGCCAAACTTTTACGGTTTCGGTAGTAAGATTGGTTGCGTTGTTTTGTAGTGTCACAATTGTCACACCTGCTGCGTAATTCTTCAGCGACAAGTCACTACCCCCGCTCAAGGGTTTGAACAGTAATCTTTAGTGATCTTTAGATATCATATAGATTTTTGTTCTTTATTTGTTTCAAGTTAATATACACATTGAAAATTCAGTTCTATGAGCCTTGATAAAGAAGTCAAATACAGATATATTACTCATATATAATCTCATACAATCATATATAATAAATTCAGATAAGAAACAATTTTAGACAAATCTATCACATACTTCATGATCATGAGTGATCCTATATTATAACAGGTGAGGATATATGATCATTGATATCTATTTGTTAGATCACAGATCCTGTGAAGGTGATGCTATTGACAAGGTCACAACAACAAGATACTCCAATATTAATGAGCTGATAAAGGGGTTTTCCACCTGGTGTAGCAGTAATCCTCAGTTTATACAAGAGTTACTAGTAGTAAGTACATAGAGAGCCCACCTGGTGTAGTAGTAATCCTCAGAGATCAAGCTGAGGGGTAACTGTTACACCAGTCACACTTATATACCCTAGCCTGGTGCTTATTATGTAATCCACAGATGCAAGGGATGGAAGGGCATGGAAAGACATAAACAAGAAACAAGAAACTGACAATGAACTCCAAACTAAACTCCAAGCTGAACCCTGACAGATCCTCTCTGAAAGATATTGGTCATCCAATATCATAGTCCCCATAATCACCCACTGTTAGGATCTCACCTCACAAGATCCCCACTTGCTTAGTCATTATGATTAAGTAATCCTTTTCCTATTTCAAGCAACCCCACTCAGTCCCTTTGTTTACTCAGCCCAGAGTCTAGACCTCACTTCATTTATTTGCTTACATTCTCAACTCATGATATACTTTCCCATTCTAGTAGTTTCCATTGCCTTGTGCAACAATCTTTGTAACACACCTTGCCCAAACCTTATTCTTACTCATCCATGTTTCACCTCACCTTTGTTTTAATTCCCATTCTGATTATCCCCTTGTTCTCTTAATTTGAAATTCTTCTGACTATTTGAAATACTAATCTAGTATATAACATGTATGTAAATTAGTAGTTTTATAGTCAGAAAATTGACTAAGATTACCCCAAGTTTTTTGTTAGACCTCACTCTTGGAATTTAAGGATTATAGGATCTGGACAGCACAGCACATAAGTTGAAGCCAAGCCCTATTTTGAACCTTGCCTGAAGTCACAACCTTGTACAAACTTATGCAAGAACTTGGCTTGACCCATTCTTAACAGTATTTTCTCACTCACACTCCTAATCTCATATTAACATGTCTATCATGACCTCCCATTCCAGTACTTGTGCCATTAGACAAGTTACAGTGCCTTCTACCCTATCTAATCTATAAGCAATATCAGATTTATGACAACTTTCTGAACAACCTGGAGAAGTTTGCTCCCTCAACACTGTTGATGCCAAAGACCTCAGCTATGGCAGAGACCAAGGGTGCAGGACTTCTCCACCCGGTGGGCCTTCTAGTAATAGCCCTCCTGACAATGACCCAGATGATGATGGTGTCAGGGGACCACCCATTTCATGCCCCATCCAATTCTGAACTAATTCATGTATACAGACAGTTACTGAGCCAAGCTGCGCATACAGGCTATAAGAGTGGTGACAGTCACTCGGTTCAACTGCCCAACATCCCAAACCGAGTAACTGAGATATCAGCCCAAGTACTGGAACACCAGATATGGATTGGGGGGCCATCATACCTTAGGGCCAACCAAGGGGTAAGGTATGCTGAGGAAGCAGAGAATGGATAGCAGGTATATAGGTTGCATAGCTCACTAGCAAGGGACCCTAAGTTTTCCTCTTAGGATTTCCCCCTTGCTAGCCTCAGCCATGCGATCTCAGTAACCTCAGCGAGCACTACAGGGGTTGCCCTTACAGACCGCAACAACCCCTTAGAAGATACTTGAAGTGTCAATACAAATATCAACTCAGATGAGCTCATCAAAAGGTTTTCAAATGTCTCACCCAACTATCTGCTGTGGACTCAGGCTCCTAAGCCAAAATCTATGAACCCAAGGTTTACAATGGCACAGACTGTTGGGGATTGATGGGATATAACAACTTTTCTACAGTAGTCAGCAGAGAATTGGTGTGAATTCTATTGATTACACTGTAGAAAGAAAAATAATAAAAAAGCTATCATAAAATTACATCTATACAATGGCTGGCTCACTTCCTCAGTGATTGTTCACACTGAGGAGGAAGCACATACATAGACAGTGTCTAACCCACATATATGCATGAACTGGCTCTTTAGTGTCTGCTTGGCACCCATCACATAAGTGAGGTAGGTGCTGAACTTTAGTTACATAAGTGAGGTAGGCACTGAATCTCAGTTACATTAAGCCAATGCTCCAGGTGACTGTTTGATCAGTTCCTGCCAAGCTGTGGGGGGACACATGTAGCCATGAAGTGGAGGCAAAAGTGAGTGGCACATGATAGTGTACAGAAAGAAATCAACAAGACTCATGAACATGCACAGATAAAAATTCTGAAAAATTCTGAAAAATGTTAGAACATGTGTTGAACAGTTTTGTTGAGTTGCTTGAGTAAAAACTGGTATATATTAAGGTTGATGCTCTCAAAGGTGGTATAGTGCATATATGCACCCTACAGGGATCACTTAGAATAAGTTGGGAGAGGTATTCTATTCAGATTGCAAGACAGGAACAGGCCTATATAGTCCAAACATCTCCTTCCAAAGGAAAAGCATTGAATCAGTCTTATTGACTACCAACATAATATTAAAATAAATTTTGGCTGGCCAATTAAGAGTGAATTACTTATAGCAATTAACTCCTAATTGA
>QFEC01001045.1:0-13859 GCA_003316585.1 Gomphus bonarii | reverse complement strand
CCCTATTGTATGTATCGAACGTGTTGCCTGAATTCCCTCCTTGACTCTAACCTGCACTCTCACTAACTCTTTAGACGAGCTATTCAAACCCACTTCCACTCCACCACGTATTCACCCCGTCCTATCATCTAGACCCACCGCAGTGTCGTACGATTTTACTACAGACCCTCAGACCATCAAGATGTTGCCTTCTTCTTCTTTCCCCTATCCCTTTCCCAGTCGGGAACCCGCATCAGATCCATTGATTTCCGTTCTTCACGTCCAGTGTGAGCTCACTGGGCACCTTGTTACGATTCAACGATCCACCGGTATCACATGTAAGGACATTTTCCTCGAGTTATACCGGTTCTTCGACCGCATCGTCCCACCGGACGAGTGGCAGAAAGTACGAGGCTCTCAGCGGGACGGGATGAAAGCTGCGTTCACTCGTCGAACGTGCCGCGTCTACGACCGCACTGCACGAATCAAAATGGTCGACTATCTAATGGGACAATCTGTATTCAAACGCATGGTTCCTTTCGACGGCGACGCGTCGGTGTCGATATGGCTCCTTCAGACAACATCTAGCCAGTAACAGAGATAGTCATCAGCCCTTCTGTAACAGCATTTTTTGTCACCGCTGACCATGTATTTCCAATAAATATCACGCGATATTATTTATCGAACCATGCAGAAAATCATCATTTCAGGGGAAAGTATGTGTAAAGACAGGCATCTCCAGTAGATTAGACTGAAGTCTGAAGATAAAGTGAGCTAAGTCACTCTCGTGCATACGCAACAAATACGATTAAACAGTGCCTTGGGATACGGAGCGTAATTGTGCTGGACTTTGCAGCTCTTGAATAACTGACCGATTTCCCGAGTACACTTTCTCGCTAGCGGTGAAGGCATGGAGGGAATATAAGACGCAGGCAGTAGACGTAATATACAATACAACAAGCGTTGTCGTATCCGTGTGAGAGGGTGATATAACTGAAACGTTCCAACCAAAAACGGACGAGACTGTAAAAAAATTTCAGAGTCAAGAATAATACCGCAAAAGTGCTGACTGGATAACCCCGAGAGGCTAGTTGATGTGATAAATACATGTCCTACGTCCAAAGTTGGATGCCCGGACCAGTTTGATCCCTCCTAAGACCCAACGTTTTCTGAGTAGATGAAAATAATTGCTGTATCATATTTTTCCACGTCTGTATCAAGTGCTAGTCTGCAGATTTCCGTGCGACACGTCATATGTCAAGAAGAGTTGTGACCGTGACTCGCAGTCACAACTCCAGCTTGTTCCTTTATTACTTGAATGACTATCATCCATGTCACTGAACATCTATTGTTTTGAAAAATAATCTTGATTTGAAACGTTGAGCTCGACGTCCGTCTCTGCCATACAGGCCGTACTGCAGAGTGACATTCCCAGTGGCAAATCAATCACTCCAAACTTTGAAGCGCTAGTCGTGGATTCGGATTCCATGGATTCTAGTAACTTCTGAAATAGCTGTAACCTTCCTGATGATTCCAGCAGTGCCTTAGCTTGACGTCATTCTCCATCTTCCCGAAACTTCTAGAAGTGTCCAGAATGTTCTAGCTCTTAGGTGCCTATTATAAAAGGCTGCTGACAGCGCTGCGTTTATCCAAACATACAGTGAGCTCTAGTATCTGCGAAAACCACTCCAGAAGATCCCTAAACCCTAACTCTCGATAACAATGTCTCTTACATACTTTCATGAACCCTTCCACCACCCTTTCTTCTCCATCACCGATTTCAACCGCATCTTTGACCCCACCTGGGACGCTCGTGAACACAGTACCAGTCGTGAATCATCTGGTCGTGAACAATCACCCACCGCGACAGGTCTTCTACGACCAAGGTACGCACCGGCCAGTTTGAGCTCTCATTCATCCCACTAACCACACCGTTCCAGAATGGACTTGCATGAGTCCAAAGAAGCGGATGAAATCACTGCCACATTCGAACTCCCCGGGATGAAGAAAGAGGATGTCAGTATCGATGTGCACCAGAATCGCCTCGTTGTCTCCGGGAAGAGTACGATCACGAATGAAGTTGATAAGGAAGGGTACGCTGTGCGTGAAAGGAAGTTTGGGAAGTTCTCTAGGTCGATTCCTCTTCCGACCGGTACTAAGGTATTTATCCTAATTTAAAACATTGCACAGATTTGACTAAAAAAAATGGCTTTAGGCGGATGATATAAAGGCTAGCATGGAAAATGGTGTTCTCACCGTCATATTCCCAAAGTCTCACCCTGATCATGAGCCCCGCAAGATCCTTATTTCATGAAGGATCAAATGTAAAGTATGAAGAGCTCGAAGAATACTCGATGTAGCTACAGTAATCCCAATGCAATCTCGATCGGATGTTTGTATAATGATGACTCGATCTGGTAATATTTCGTGCGTATAGGCTATTATTTCATGGAAATGAGGTATCAGCTGGCAACTCTGAAGGTGGAATATTCGATCATGAATTAGACGACCTTGCTTGGTACTGTATATATACTTTTGGTATATTTATGAAGTCAATATCCTAAAATATCGGGAAGAAACAAATTGCAGGACGAATTCCAACCACTTGAAAGTTTCTCTAAAATTCTGCAGTAGCCGAACACCATTTTTGCTCTTAGACAACATTCACCTTGAGCCACTCCTCTGTTTCCCAGCAGCTTTGTCACTATCACCCTTAATTATTAGGGAAGCTCCGTGTGAAGTTGGTCTGCCAGGGATAGGATCTGGGTAGTATCGACTAGGCCTAATACTATTACATAAAGACGGGGTGGATTTTCAGAGATGGGGGAAGATCTAGCTCATTAGACGGAATAGAATTTGTTCTATGAGGGTCCTATGCATATTAAAACCCGTCATAGATGTAAGACCACTTACACGATAATTCTCAATCTATCACCAAATAGAGCGGCGAGTGATCCAAGAGTTCCCCCCTTTCAGGGAGACCATCGATTCCCCACACAATTAATGTGAGATGAAGCACTTGTGTCTGAGTGGAAAACACCTTTTCGAGTTGTCGGAATTATTTAAGAGACAGAGAGACAGAGGTGAGTGACTGAGATGAATATTTTCCCCAAGTAGGTTTATTCAGTCAACTCATCGAGTCATTTACTTGTAGCCAATACCAAAATTATTATGTGCTTGCGTCTTCTGCGGGTATAAATACATACATATATGCTTTTCTGTAGAAACTATATTGCGCGTGCTTGTATCAATCTGTAATACTCCTTTTTTTTTGTTCAACGTCGTGCTCTTTTTGCGTAGAGTCTGGCTCTGACGCACTCTCGGTCTATAACATCTAGATCCTCTAAATTTATCCTTTATAAAAATTGCTGGAGAGACGACAAGTGCAACATATTTCTTTTTCTAGTACATTTTACTGAAAACCAAATTTATTAATAATAACAAGTGTTCTTTCGTTCGTTTGCTTGTCGAACTCTTCCCACGCATTTTTGAATCAACCATCCACCCTAGAACCGCATACTCACTCTGCGTTGTTTCTAATGACGTCAATCATTGGATTACCCCTTTGCCTTTATCGCACTGTCGCAGGATTTTATCAAGATAGTTTGACTGGTGGCTCAATGTCGATAGCGAAGCTTCCCCATCCTGACTTCAAGAACTTCCCAGTCGTGAACATGTTCAAGAGGCAAATTCACTGTACTTATCAATCACGGTTGTGAGTCCAGAAAATCTAATTGGTATAGTAACTGTTTACAAGCCCTTGAAAACCATGGATTAGCCAGACCTAAGATCAGAAGAGTTTCAGCGCCTCCTGGACGATCTCTTTGAATCTGTCGTCGCTTCCACACACACGGGATCCGAATTCCTTCGCCTTTTCCACTTTCTCCTCCCACAACGCAATATGTTCAAATAGTCTCTTCTCCAAAAATGCAATTACGATCGCTGTCGCCCATATGGATTCATTATTTCCCCCATATTCCATTGATGGAGCCGAGGTACGGAGTTGTAAATCTGAAATGCGTACAACCAAGGACAACTCCTTTGATATACGAGGGAAAGAGCCATCGAGAGACTGTAATCTGGAAATTGTCAAAATCTCCTCTGGAAATAATCCACTTTTCATCGAAGGAGGAAGTTTCTGAGAATTGCCTTTCGGCATGCCGGGCTTATTTTTCGAGAATATAAAGGACAGCAGCGATTTCATTATCGTGGTGATTGTGGTATAGTGGGGTGGAGGTGGTGCTGTGAAGATCGTCGGACTACCGCCTCGAGGATCGGGAAAACAGACGACTTCCTCTGCAAGAACCGTTTCTGGCGAAGGCTTGTGGGTGAAAAAGTCAAACCACCCCCCAGGCAATGTCGTTCCGTTATCGAGAGACTGTTTAAAGGCTCCTGGCATCCTGCTGGTGGGACTCTGGGACTGTGTCGTTGTTTCCGATTTCGAAGGGGATCCACTGTCCGTGCTCGAGGAGGTATGGGATGTGGATGTTCTTGACTGAGTAGGCGTTGTTTGAGAGGACGAACTACTCTGTTGTGCCTTAGGTGAAGCTTTGGTGGAATTTACACCAGCCCCAGATGCTTGGATATCAGTGTCACCATGTGTAGACGAACCTTGGGAAGACTTCGAGGTTGTCGAAGGAGAGTTCCCGCCAGACGCTGTCGAGCTTTTGGTATTAGACTGGTTGTTGTGTGTTCCATTGGTGTGTCCAGTTCTCGACTTCGACTGCGAGCTGCGATCTGGAGATGTTGGTGTTGAATTACCGCCTTGCAAAGAAAAGTGACGACTGCCACCTGACCGCGAGTTCCGACGATTTCTGCTTCTTTGATTCCGGGGCTTGGATGGAGCGGAAGCTTCAACTGCGACGAATGCTGTGCGTGAGCTTGCTATCTGATACTGTGTACCAAGCTCGACAATGGCTCTCTTAATGACATTCCGTCTCGTCTCGGGACTCGGAGCAACCAACCCCTGCAACTCTGGGGGTTGCGTAAAGCCTCCTTCAAGGTCTTGGATGAGGCGATGTGCAGTGAGAGTATGAATTAGTGGAGGAATGTTTGTTGTCCCTCCCAAAGCTCTCGATAAAGTGTCTGGGATATGATCCGATACTAGTTCAACTGGAACATCATAATTGAAATTGGTTCCATCTTGAAGGTTCACCCTGAGGGTCACTTTTGTGGGGACATGGTCGCCTTGGATGAGAGCTGTGATGAGGAGCCTCATCCCGGCAGAGAGAGCTCCAATTCGGTATGGTGCTTGACGAACTATTGTTGTATGATGTAAGAAATACTAATGATATTTTTTTCAAAACATGGGGTATACATGCCTTGGTCAATACCCCAGTCAATACTCATATGCCTTACTTGCGGTGTCTGCATGGCCTTAACTAGCTGTGTAGCTTTAATTGCCAAGGGTTCACCTTCCACTGCCAGGAGGCAAGATCCATTGCCCTTTCGGGCAAGTTCTTCACATAACATTGTGGATACGCCACTACCCATCCCAAGCGTAAATACGCGGAGAGGGGCGTTGATAAATGCCTGCGAGACCGCACCCTCTACAGCTTCCAGGGTCAATTCAACATTAGCGATCTAGTTATTTCTGATTGAGTAGAGATTCAACTTGAAAATGTGAGAACGTACTCCACCATCCGTCAGCACAAATACACATGTGGGAATATCTTTTCTCCTTGACAGGAAAATGCTCGTTAGTGCGTGATATAATTCAGTCCCGCCCATGTCAGCCTGCATTAAATCGACTTTCCACCTCTGTAAAATACTAATGGTCGTCAAGATGAAGATGAGAATCAATGATAACTCTCATACCGCCTCCTGGACGTTGGCATCCGTGAATCGCAGGCTTTGAGGCCACATCGAGTAAAATGTACTCCCAAAGCTGTATATATTGAACATTGAGTTTATGGATGGCTTGAGCTGTTCCAAAAGCAGCTGCAATGATTGTTTGGCAATGCTGATTCCATTCACGCCCATGCTCAGGGTAGAGCTCATACTGCCGGACCTGTCAACTACGAAGATATATTCCTGCACCGGTCGTATATTCCAGTCGAATTGAGGGACAAGAGTGAGCGCGAGAGCTGTTGTCGGGCCAACCACGGAACGCGATGGACTATCCTCAGGCTCACGGGATAAACTCTCTGCAAAGCAGCGCGGCCTACCAAGTCCGTAAGCACGCACAGTCAGTACGAAATCGGGCTGAAGATTGAAAAGAGCTGAAGAAAAACGTTTCCGCGTAAAATGGCGAGAGCGATGTGCGCCCAGGGATTGAGTAGCCGGAACTGGCAAATCGATAAATGGTTTATGATGCAGGGAAGTGGCTTCAATGATGTTTCCAGGCATGTTTATGTCCACAGTGATTGTCAAGGGGGCGTTATGAATTATGTCTCGAGAGAGAGCAGAATTGGACGGTGCGCCATAGCGAAGGCGAACGTGCGATGAAAGCTGGAACCGAACACTGTCAATTTCGTCATCTTCCGACAAGTCTACGACATACTGAACAGATGACGTAAGGCAATTTTCACTACTTGAAGAGAAACAGCTTACTGAAAGTAAAACCGTGACTTTGGTATTCGGTGGCATTGAACCTATGGACATGACGAAGACTAAACGAAAAGATACAGGTTAGCCATGGCGATACATTCATATGTAAACGGTGTTTTCGACGAATCACACTGTCACCAGAGGAACAGAAAGGTGAAATCGAGAAAAAGAAAGCCTCATACCATCTTGGCTATACTGCTCCAGAAGACCAGCCAACAAACCCTTTCCGAGAGCTTCCTGGTAATCTTCTTTCGCTTGTGAGAGCTCTTTAACGACTCCTATGAGCCGGAGCCCGTTATTTGCTTTCATCTTAAAGCTGCATACTGCGGCGCGCGCCGGCACGGGAAAAACGTAGTAGGCCTGGGTAAGGGTACTAGATCCATGGTGTGAATAGACCTGAGAAAGGACGACGCGGGCAGAAACATCGACAAGAGAGACATGGACGTCGAGCGAGTCCAGTGGAAGGAAGGTCGCCGTAGTCTGGTCCGCGGTGGAGACAATTCCAGAAAAGTCATAATTTGTAGGGAACGCCATTCAGACGTTGAGGTGTGTTCAAGGATTCAACCAAGTACGGCACCGACACTCGACTGTATAAATCTCGACTGGGGTGAGGGCATAAGGGCATATATCTGGGTAATGAATTACAAGCAAGTGTAAACAGCAGGTGAGTGAATTCATCAATGAGCCAGACGAGCTTCTGATTTCGTGATCAGGCCTAGAAGAACTCTAGCCTGAGGTAAATCATCCGGCGACGAACGGCACGCAACTAATCTCCTGGCGGCACGTTGATAAGGTGCTACATTTCGGCTCATCTAATTTCTGAAATAAAGAGGAGTGCGGTAGCAAGCAAAGTGATTCCAAGTCTGTGAGAAATTGACCAATCTGAACCTGGCAATGGGCTCTAGGTGATTACATAATACGCTTGAAAAAAATATTTAAATTTCTTTTTTTCTTTCTGAGTAAGACACTCCGGCTGTGCTTGTGAACAAACAAACACAACCGAGGCTGATTTCCTCAATCACAACCTTGGTTCCTTTGAGCTTACTGCAATGTCTCTGACAATGGTTACCGCAACTCGACTACGGGTATAAGCGGTGGTTCTATTTTCTCACAAGTGACAGTGCGCATTCCATGTCGTCGTCGGTCATATCATCCCACATTTCAGGGAATAACTTTTGTGAGCATGTCGTTTGAATGACGAGATAGACTGGAGAACAATACGCACTCAACTTTTTCTGTCACAGATGCCCGGCGTGTAGACATACAGAACATCATCAGTAAGAGTGATGACAGCTTAGTGCAAAGCCACTATATCATCTCACAGAAATTTAGATGCATTTCCGGATCCTTTAGAACTTCTCAAACCTGTGGGCCGGGCATCTTACAGGACACGCTACAGTGCGGAAGATGATCAGCCTCACGGATGCATGAAGGCCACACGTGTGAAGATCTTGAAAGATCTCGAAGCCTGGGCACACGATGACTTGGCTTCGAAGGTTTACTGGCTCAATGGACATCTGGGAACAGGAAAGACTAGTATCGCTCATACCGTCAGCGAACGTCTAGATGTGCAGCAATTGCTTGGAGCCAGTTTCTTCTGCTCTCGTTCAACATCGAAAGATGGAAGTCGCATTATCCCAACTATTGCGAGCATGCTTGCTCGTTCTAACCCTCAAATCCGATCAGCTATAAGCGAGGTTCTCGCAAGCGACCCAGATGTGGCCAATCTCAACTCTCTGCCTGAGCAATTCAGCTCCCTTATCGTAAAGCCCATCAAAGGTGCCGTTGAAAACAGCATCAATATTTATAAAGTGATTGTCATAGATGGCCTCGATGAATGTTCCCCAACACGGATAGTGGAGTCATTGATCGCGACCATCCTAGATGGAGCAGTGGATGTTCCTCTCAAATTCCTCCTCTTAAGCCGACCCGAAGACTGGATCGAGAGCGCCTTCCGGCACATTCCTGCATCTTCTTTCCTCCAAGTATTCTCTCTCCACCACGTGACTAAATCCGACGTGCAGAACGACATTGAAACATACCTTAGATCGGAATTATCTGACATTTCTAAAGCTCGCGGATATTCTCAAAACGGTTCCCACTGGCCACCCGAACAAGAGCTTGCAGCTCTACTTACACAGTCGGATGGCCTGTTCATTTACGCTGCAACCGCTATACGATATATCGGTGCTCCTCGTGTTAATTCCCGGAATCGCCTAACCGAGATGGTGCGGCCTGGGCCTACCTCAGTACTGCATGCCAACACAATCGACAGCCTCTATGGTATGATTATGGACCAAGCATTTGATAAGCTTGAGGGTAGAGAACGTATTTCGAGACGGGAAGTACTTACCTCAGTGGTCCTTCTCCGACCTCCACTGTCCATGACTGGGATTGCTTCCTTGCTAGAAATCCCTCGTGATCAAACCGAAGTTGACTTGTCGCCATTCCATTCGGTGATCCATGTCTCTTCCACCAACGAACATCACATTTCCGTCTTCCACGCCTCATTCCGCGAATTTCTCATCGATCCGGCTCGCTGCCAGAACCATAGCATAGATCCTTCTGAAGGTCACCAAATGCTAACCTTCAAGTGTCTCCAATTGATGAATAGGTCTCTTCGATGGAACATTTGCAATCTGCCCGAGGATACCATAGGCGCACTCCCTCACCAAATTACAGATCTCAGTATCATTCCAGAAGCCCTTCGATACTCATGTCTGCATTGGACGTCTCATTTTTTGGATTCTCTCATCCATCCTCTCCCAAATGTTGTGCAGATGCTTGACCACCTACGCAGATTCCTAGATGACCATTTACTGCACTGGTTTGAGTGCCTCAGCGCTATTGGTGAGCTTGAATTCGGGTTAAATTCTCTCGCCCGAGCACACGGAGGTATCTCAGTGAGTGTCTGGGGTATAGGGACATTTCTTAGCTAAACTAGTTGGCCAGACATACTTCGAGACACATACCGAAGACAAGTACATTGCATTACTGTTGGAGGATGGGCTTCGATGCCTAAAAATGGGCTTCGATGCCATTCAGCATCACTGCCTCAATGCGTACCACCCCATCGCGACCTGGCTTCCAAAGAAGTCTCCAATACGCAAAAAGCATGACACACTGTTTGATAGTGGGCCTCAAGTGGTGTTGGGTCTTGCAGAGTCTTGGGGACCATTGGAGCACATCATACATCATCCTGGAGGGGCGCCTTCCACTGCATTTTCACACCATGGCACACACATGGTGTCTAGTGCACAGGACAAGTCAATTTATATTTGGAATGCAATTACAGGGGACATAAAACATGTCCTCAATGGTCATTCAGAGATGGTGACATCCGTTTCATTCTCACACGACGGAACACGCGTGGTGTCTGGCGCAGAGGATAAGTCAATCCGCATCTGGAATGTAACAACGGGGGAGATGGAGCGCGTGCTAGAGGGACATCCAGATTGGGTAACCTTCGTTGCGTTCTCACACGATGGAACACGCGTAGTGTCTGGTTCGCTCGACAGGTCAGTCCGGTTATGGAATGTGACTACATGTGGGATAGAGCACGTCCTTAAGGGTCATTCAGATTGGGTGATGGCAGCCGCATTCTCACCGGATGGATCACATATTGTTTCCGGCTCAAAGGACTGTTCTGTTCGGGTTTGGAATGCCACTTTGGGGAAGATTGAGCGTATTTTCCGCGGTCATTCGCATGGAGTGACATCTGTTACCTTCTCCCCTGACGGGACGAACGTGGTATCTGGGTCGGGGGACGACACTGTCCGAATCTGGAATATGACCACCGGGAAGATAGAGCGCGTGCTCCGGGGTCATTCACGTGGAGTGAAGTCCATTGCAATATCAACAGATGGGGCGTGTCTTGTGTCTGGCTCGTGGGATACCACTATTCGGGTTTGGAATCTGACCAAGGGGGG
This sequence comes from Gomphus bonarii, assembly GCA_003316585.1. Lineage (NCBI taxonomy): Eukaryota > Fungi > Basidiomycota > Agaricomycetes > Gomphales > Gomphaceae > Gomphus > Gomphus bonarii. The sequence continues at coordinate 3,402 of QFEC01001045.1, read as the reverse complement.
AGAGACGGAGGGTATACTGAAGGGTCATTCGGAAATTGTCATGTTCGTTGGATTCTCGCATGATGGGACACGCATAGTGTCCAGCTCCCCTAGTTCTGTTCGGATTTGGAATGCCGGAGTGGAAGAGATGGAGCACCTGCCTGAGGGTCATTCTGGCCGCCTGACGTCTCTTGCATTCTCACCTGACGGGTCCCGCGTGGTTTCCGGCTCCGAGGACAAGTCGGTCCGAACCTGGCATTCGAGGACAGGGCAAATGGAACACGTCCTGTTAGGACATTCGGGGCGGGTGTGTTCCGTGGCGTTCTCAGCTGATGGGACGCGCATGGTGTCTGCATCGTTGGATGGGTCAGTCAGAATCTGGAATGCAGCTACGGGTAATATGGAGCGTATACTGAAGAAGTATGCGACGGTCTCAAAGATTGTGACGTCCGTTACATTCTCGGACGATGGCACGCTCGTTATATTAAGCTCGTTTGGCAAGACTATTCGAATATGGGACACCATCTCGGGTGAATGCACCTCACCCTGGGAGTCAAAGTCACAGTTCTCCCAGTGGCAAGATGAGAGTGTAGCCGATGATCTTAACGGCGTCGTATTTCAAGTCTTATCCCCAGATGACCGGAAATTGACCATATCGCCAGATAAGAAGTGGATTCTTACTGGTCGGCCAAATGAAGCATGCTGGGTGCCTCCCAAATTTCGAGACTTTACGGCGTGCGCATTTTCTGGACTTAAAGTCTGCCTTGGATATCCATCAGGACGATTGGTCATCATAGATCTCTCTCCTCGACATTAATTCCACCGGAGCTCCATAACTTGTATCAATAAATATGATTGTTATCCAACAATTGCAATTTATAGCAATTGGTAGTGTACTCTACCCTTCCCACACTCTATCCCTACAAGTATGCTCTCTGACTCCTTCCTTTTTTTTGCTCCTTGTATCAACTGCCATCTCGCTTCCTCATCAGTCTTTGCTATTTGGTACACAGAATTACCCCACCAAAAAAGTGTTATTCAATTATGCAAAAAAGTAAACAAAAAGGAAAAAGAAAAGGAAAGGTCTGCCGTCGCTCATACAGATTATAAATTAATAAATTATTTAAACCCTGATTTGTACAGGGTCACAAATCCATATCAAATAACTTTTCTGCACAATATTTGTTATACCGTTTTTAACCTGACAAAAGAAAGTCCAGTCCAAGGGAAAATCTTGACATTGGTGAAACACAGCATAGGAAAATATCTTGAATCCCAAAAAGGACTGGTAGCTTAGTGGTTAAAAGCGCCATACCGGAACAACGGGATCCTGGGTTCAATTCTCAGCTATTCCATTACTTCCCTTTCCACTTTCCAAAATCAAAAGGAATTTATATTATATACTATAATAAATTCCTACAGAATGTGCCCTCGCGCGACCTGCCACGCCGAACGCTAATTTACGTAATTCATTCACCATCAAAATGCTCACGTGACTCACGGGCCGTTTGTCCCGTCCACGCCTCACGCCTCACGACGTCGGGCAAGCCCAGCCACAAAACCGGCTGGTGCCCACCACCCCATACCCATTACTATTTTCTTCTTCTTTTTTTTCTTTTATATACTAAAGCAATCCCGTCGCAGAGCTGACTATCATTTAGTAACGACCCACGCAAACCACTGAAAATGCCTTCCTCGCCTGTACCGCAGGTGTCGTCTCCTGCCGGTGGTATTGTCAAGTCGAGAGAGTCGAGAGGGTTTAGAGAGAGAGAGTCTAAAGAGTCCTCAAAAGACGCCCCGCGCACGGCACATAAACCCAAAACTCCGTCATCGCCGCGCCGCACGCAAAGTTACACGCCACGAGGTTGCCCCAAGCCCCCCAATGTCTCTGCTGCTGCTCGTCCTTTGCCGCCACGACGGCACACGACACAGCCACAGATGCGGACGCAGCCAAAGACACAGCCAAAGACACAGACACGTCCGGATCGCGCGAGTCGCCCGCTCCCCTCACCTCCTAGCTCTCCCTTGCCTTCGCGTGAAGCACCGCACGTTCTTATTCCCGTGCCCATACGGGCAAAGGACGCGCAGAGTCCTTCGTTCATTCGTGCGCCGCCTGGGCAGCATGTAGACTTTGTGGTATGTCATTACCTTTTTTTTGTTTTGCGTACTTAAATTTCATCATGTTGTTATTTCTGGTATATCGTTTTTCTCATGCGTTTTTTTTATTAGTTCTCGCCGCCCAAGAAGAGAGGGTTGATTGGTCGTCTGTTGGACAGTGTTGAGTGGGGAGACCAGCAGGACGCCAAGCCGTATCAGTACCGCAAGCCAATTCATGATAATTCGTCTTCTCGCCCGTTTTACAAGAGAATACTGTCGTGAAACGTGTGGTACAATTGATTCTTATCCAACCTTAGACCTGTTCCCCACTTTCTCCTTCCTACTGTGCATCCTGATCCTCTTGTATGCATGTTGTAAATCATGGTTGCAAGTACGAGCACAGACGATCATGTGTATGTTGCTAGAAGGTCAATTGAAAAATTTGGACGTGGGTGTTACGAAGGAACATGAGGTGGTCGGCTCACAAGCACCCGCCCCTTCTCCCGTGTCACAGCATGCCCTCAGAGATGGCGCACACTAAAGCTAAGCGCATGACTGAATGTGAATGATGTTACAATAATATCAGTCCGCGAAAACATGCGCGCAAAGGCTAAAAAAAGCAGAGACTACGTAGTGATATACGTTTTCATTATCAGCTGAAGAAATCTCAAGTCCATGTGTAATTGAGAAAGAGACCAATGAAGCTCGAAGAAGAGATCACACCAACGAGAACACGCTATTGTAAGTGTGGCAAAGTCATTTCGCTGGATTCCTTCACTTCTGCTATGTAAATATTGAAGAGCTACGGGGGTCGGTTTGTAACAACGGATGGGACATTACTGTAAGCTCTGGTTGCAGAAGCTTCATACGCACGGCTACCAGACACGCATTCAAAGGGACGGGAACCGTCTCTCCACTGCATGTTTTGCGACGGAACCGGACTATCCTGATACCGGTGCGCCGCCATGCAGCCACAGCGTGTCATGTACGTCTGCAGCGACCTGGGGTGCTGGCTGAAACCTGAAGAGCCAGACAGTGTCGCCCTCGAGCTGGGGGTGTCGCCTCTCAACACGTGCTTTCGGAGATGACTTGGGTGCGGTTTCTGGCACCCCACACTGATAGCTGATAGATACGAAGCAGTATACCGACGACCAAAGCTCACTGGTGCGCTACGCCGTTGTAGCATGGCCTGGCTTCTATCGTCACATCCTCGTCTCGCGGAAACCATGAGGTACCCACAGCGGCCCCGCGCGTCATAGCCACAATTAATACCTCCGCGCGTTGCCGATGCCGCGCCCAGCGTCGTCACGGCGCCAGCAACGTGGG
>QFEC01001034.1:70-17525 GCA_003316585.1 Gomphus bonarii | reverse complement strand
TAGAATCTTCCAGAACCTTCCGTCACCTTCCATGACCTTCTGTGACTTTCCACTAGAGTATATAAGTGTGACTGGTGTAACAGTTACCCCTCAGCTTGATCTCTGAGGATTACCGCCACACCAGGTGGAAATTACCCTTATCAGCTCACTAAATATTGGAGTATCTTGTTGTAGTGACCTTGTCAATAGTGTCGCCCTCACACAAGGGGGAAATCCTAAGTATATTAGACTTGTGTACATGGAAGTGGAATCTCACCTAGCAAGGGGGAAATCCTAAGAGGAAAACTTAGGGTCCCTTGCTAGTGAGCTATGTAACCTATATACCCACCTATATACCCACTGTCCACTTCCTGCTTCCTCAGCATACCTTACCCCTCAATTGGACCCAAAGGTATGATGACCCCACAATCCATATCCAGTGTTATGGCACTTAGGCTGATGCTTTGGCCTCTCAGTTTGGTATGTCTCATGTCTGGACCAAGACATTGCAGTAGTACTTATCATCTGAATATGTAGTTCAGTTTAGTAACACTCAGTACAGATGGATCGGCTCAGTATTGGCTTGGGATTTGAAATGGGTGGTCCCCTGACAGGTGTCCCACTGCTTTAGCTCCCAGCAGGTGTGCTTTCAGTAATTATGTTAGCGAATGATGTTATTGTCATTTGCATGTGACCTTGTCAATGTTACATTTACATCCTCATTTTGAGCTAATTTCAAATCATCATTTCTCAGTCAACTCATGACATATTTGTCTGAAACTTAGAATATGATCCTTGCTGTATATTTTCATGGTGCTCCCAACAGTAGAAGGTCCAAATATATTTAAAATGCATTTTTGGCCAACCCAATATTCCACCATGGAACTGGGGACCTCAAATTCATCATTCAAAAATTATGAGAATAATCAGACCTTAGTATTTTATATATGTGCTGGATTTTTTTTACACCCTTGAGAGCTCTATTGTACCAATAACACACATGGAAGTGAGCCACATTAGTAATTCATAATGTAAAATTATTTAATTAATCAGATTACACATATTTATGAATGGGTCTAAAAAAAACTCCAGAGGAAATAATAAATACTATACAAAGTCTACAATTATTCTCAGAATTTTTTAACAACTAGTTTGAGCTCCACAGCTCTTGATACAGGTAGGGTTAGGTTAGCCAACAAATGCGTCTTTAATGAAATCATTTGGGAATTCTACAGTTGAGAGAACCAAGGAGATATACAGAAAGGATCATTTCGAGCTTCAGACAAACCTGTCAAAATTGACCAAGAAACGAGGATTTGAAAATTAGCTCAAATGACAATGGAACGTGACGTTGGTAAGGTCACGTGCAAACGACAATAACCCAAAGAGTTCGATAGGTGCCAATAAACCAGCCATGGAGTGGGAAATAATGTAGCATCGCTGAAATAATGCATATATAATCTCATATGCTCGTCTTAAATCAGATAGTAAATGTAACCGTTATAGTATGAAGGGTGTATGAATTTCAAGGATGTTGAATTTATCTAGAATCAGATTGCATCCATTGCAGATTTTAAGATCGATAATTATTCACGTTGTCATTAATTACACATTACACCAAACCGTTACGTGATGCTCTGATTGATGAGGGAACGGTCGACGACCTTGGACTTGTCAACTAATTGGTCACTCAGTATTTAAAAATAATTAATTGCACACCATCACATCTTGTGAGATGCATCAGCTCTGTTGAAGCAATTTGAAGCCGCTGAAGTTGACCTACAGTGATATTGTCTCACGGTAACCCAAGCCATGCCATCAATACTTGTGTTGGTCATGGAAACCAATGTCCAGACATCACTTGCCTGAGTATTCGTCATTCAATAGCCTGTGCAAGTGTATTTGGACCGCTTTTCTTCATTGTACGCAAAAATTATCCAATTATGTCAACACTCAATATCGATAGCTTCTTTCACATCCGCCTATTAAACGAGAATTATTATACTGCGAGAATTATTATATTGCTGAAAGTGCACAATATTCAATATCAAAGGGGGTTTCTCACGCCTTGTACCGTAACCAACGGGCGTTCCGCTTCATTAGCCTTTCGCACCTTCTACGACAATGACAGCCACCGAAAGACTGCAGCAACAGTCGTTTCAAGGAAACTTACATACCGGCATGCAGGATCTCAACATTGTTGCTGATCATACCCAGTATCCATCTGCAGTCTTTTGCAAAGCCCTATACGACTATCAGTCTCGGGACGCCTCGTCCCTTTCCTTCCGAAAGGGAGATGTAATCGAGGTCCTCACCCAGCTTGATTCGGGGTGGTGGGATGGCCTTCTACATGATGAGCGAGGCTGGTTTCCCAGTAACTACGTCGCGCCCGTATCGGAACAAGAGCTGGAGCTGGAGCTCAGAGCATCCCGTATAGATCCTCAAGACTCGGATTGGCATCATCCAGAGCCGATGGCCCCACCCAATGACTTTTGGGTACCGCAAGTCGCCGCCGATGGTCGAGTGAGTTACTAGGAACGCAACTCCATTTAACGCTAAGCTTACTTTTCAGATATTCTATGTCAACACTCAAACAGGAGAGCGCTCGAATGACCTTCCCACTGAAGTTGAATCCGATATCGAACCACTCGTAATGAATCGTGCTTTGACTGCTACAATGGGTCAACCCTCACTCCTAAATAGTGGGTCAGCCGCTGCCACTCGAGAGTCTACAGTGGCTGGATTTGGAATCCCAAAGAGATCGGGCACACCCGAGCCATGGGTAAAACGTCTGGCGGATGATGGCATGTCTTACTACTACCACAACACCCTTGACGCTTCCATTCGTTGGACTGCACCTTCCCCACAACCCGATCATTTACCCCATGAATCTCTCTCTCTCGCAGACGTGCGGCAGCGCTCAGACTCTTCTGCAAGTCGTGACATTAGTGTTTATAGCGATGACTCTGACAGTAACCCTCTGGGGATTCTTGGACGTGCTGCTATGGATGTCCATTCCCTTTCTAACGGTGCTGCTTCCACGCCGACTCCAGAGAAGCAGCAGGAAGTCAAACCTTATGTTCAAGCAGCAAAAGAACTACAAGCCGCACTTCAGGACCAATTTCCCCCTGTTCCTGTCTCCTTAGAGGACCTAGCACAGGTAGCACGGGCAGCCATCACCGACCTCCTAGGTGCCGCTTTAGTAACTGGTGATACTACTTTCCTCAAAGATGCTGTGAAACGTATCACAGATGCCGTCCGGGATCTCGTCTATGCAAGTTCAACGCTGATTGGCTCTTTGGCATCACTTCCTCCTCCGTACAGAGGGGAAGTCCTTCCTTCTGATATTGCAGATCTCAAGAATTTCCACCGCAAGGTCGCTACTACTATGGTGAAGTTTGTGTCTGCGATACGCTCGTTGGACTCGGACACAATCAACAGCGATACACAGATGCGTCTCGAAAACGAGGCGGGTGAAGCTGAGCGCGCAATCACGACATTTGTAAATGAAGTACTTCGCAGACGTGCCCCCCATCCGAATGTACGACACGTGCGTGCTGTTCTCCGCAGCGCTGAAGGCCGAAAAGGTGTTGGCCTTGAACTTCTGGGTGCGGGGGCTGCGGGAAGTTGGAAAGGGTTTGGCTTTGTAGACACTATCCAGGGACGACTTGGTCCTGATATCCTTGAAACTGTGAATCAGCACAAATTCAAAGTTGACGGCGCTCTTCTCCAGCTCGAATCTGTTCTTTCGTCCGGACAGGGTAAGCTGTCCATATCAAATGGATTGTACGTCTTTATATATCAAATCATACAGTGTCAGCAATCGTTCTGAAAGGACAAGAAAGTCTCAAATATCTCGTTCTGTTCATGGGATTGATCGCGGATATCAACGTGGCCCGTGCCTTGGACTTTGATTCTACCTCCATGGATCCTCCTTACATGCAAAGCATCGCCAGGGCGAAGGAGCTCGTGCGTGCATTGGAAGCCACTGTCCAAGCTGCTTTTGAAGATGGAGCCGTGCTGCTTAACGTTATCCAGTCGATTACCGCTACTGGCTATTTAGCTGAAACCAGTATCGCTCCATTAGAACTCCTCTTTACTGTCATGCCCACCTTGCGGAGCAATGTGGCTAACGTGTGTGGTAACGTAACGGCTCTGGTCGAAATTGCACAGTCCCAAGCGGATGCGTGTGTCAAGGCTGGATTAGTTGGATATATCGGTTTGCGAGACGCCTCACGTTATAATGATGGACGTGTCTATTCTGATCGCGCCCGCACTGGATCTGAAGCGCTTCCTCCCATTGTTATAGATCACGAGGTTGGGCATACACGTGACGGCAGTGACGAGGATATCGTGGACTTGGGCGATGTCCTCGGAGCACGACCTGCAAGGAGCGATGCCCGCGATGTGGGCCAAAATATGTTTGCCGCAGTTGGGCGTGGTCGATCAGAAACGTCCGTCGATAGTCCATATGATAACACCTCAGCAGGCCCAAGGGGTCATGAGGACATTTCGGGAGGTAGAGATTCACCCACTCCCCTTGGTAATAATAACAGGTCTTCAGCGAACAATCTACCGCCTTCGAGCATGTCACCTCCGCCAGAGGATGAAGATTTCATTGATGAGTATGGTAGGTATCACTTACAAAGTTACTTTGTCTCCACTGATTCGGATGTAGATTTCAGGATCGCCAAGAGCCCAGAAAGAGGACAAAAAATTAAGGCAATTTTGGGGCAAGATGCGCCGGATCCATACGTCACAGATTCGAAACCATGGTATCTCCGTCCTGAGCATGGCGCGAAGGAAATTAGGATCAACCCTGAGGGTGGTGTCCGAGGTGGTACTTTACCTGCACTTATCGAGAGACTTACAATGCACTTCAACCGCGGTACGGTTCTGGTTGTCATTGCCATTGCCACTACTGCTGAACTGAAGTGTCAGACACTGGTTTCAACCGCACATTTTTGGTCACTTTCAAGAGCTTCACAACAGTGGACGAGTTATTTGATGGCCTTGTCAAGCGTTTCTATATGACCCCACCAGCAAATCTCAACCCTAAGGAATTGAAGGAGTGGACAGAACAGAAGCAGCAAGTTGTTCGCTTCCGGTAGGTCGTGCTTCTGCTCTTTATTTACTTATTGCTCAAGTTACTTTGCAAGTGTCATCAATGTACTCAAACAGATGGTGACAGATGAAGATGTTTTAGAAAAGGATGACATGCATTTTCTAGAACGTGTAAAGGGCTTTGCAGCTGCTGTCGACAGGGAAATAATCCCGCAAATTCCAGCAGCTAAGCAACTCCTTGTCTTGGTTGATCGAGCAGTAAGTGCTACTAGTTCCACCCTATAGTTTATCAATTAGTAATGGTAAAATTGTAGCAAAATGGAGGAGATACCATGATCAAGCGGATGCAGATTACTCCGAGCTTCCCGCCAGCACCTATTGTGCCAAAAGCAAATAAGGTGATGAAAATACTAGATATCGACCCGCTTGAGCTAGCGCGGCAATTGACCATCATGGAGAGCAAGCTCTTTGCCAAGATTCGGCCAATGGAGTGTCTCAACCGAGGCAGGGATGGCAAACCAGGAGATTCTGACGACAACATTTCAGCAATCATTGACACTAGCAACAAGGTGTGTTTGTTGGAGTCTTGAGGATATCCCTTTTGTATCCTTTACTGTGTCCCCTAGGTTGCAGAATGGGTCGCAGACTTGGTTTTAAGCAAAGATGATTCAAAAAAGCGGGCAGCCATTGTGAAACAATTTATCGCTGTCGCAGACGTGAGTCATATCAATTAAGTATAATATTGAGACATGAGAGACATAACTTACTTTATCATATCCAGCACTGTCGCTTACTACAGAACTTCTCTACGATGGCTGCTCTTGTAGCCGGGTTGAACTCCCCACCTATCCGCCGCCTCAAGCGCACATGGGAACAAGTCAATGCGCGTAGTAAGGCTCAGCTACAGGAAGCTGAACGTACTATGGATACGAATAAAAACTTCACAAATTATAGAGCTATATTGAAGATCGCTCAACTGCCATGTGTCCCTTTTTTTGGTGGGTATACATTTGACGTCATTATGTATTGGACTTATCGTAATGGTCTCTCATAGGTGTTTATTTGAGTGTTTTAACGTTTATTCAAGATGGCAATAAGAACATGATCCAGGATGATATCATCAACTTCAACAAGAGGGAGAGGTTTGCTGAAGTTGTTCGGGAGATCAAGCATTACCAATCAAAGCCATACAATCTCACAGTGATTCCGACCATCCAGAACTTCATTGACGAGTCGATCAGTGCTCTAGGCAACACTACAGAGGTAGGCGATCGTGCCTGGAACTTGAGTCTGGAGAGAGAGCCTAGGGAGCGTGAGGACGAAAAAATGGCTCGGCTATTACAGGAGAGCGGATTCTTATGACTCCAGTGGTTATCGTCCCCTTGATATGGTCAGAAGCAGCATTTTCAGGTGGAGGTAGCCTAGACGTGGTGAAGATGTTTTCTTCTCTTCCTCCTTACTTTCTCTGGTGTACATGGCCTGCATTCTCACGTATCTTTTTTTTCAACTTTCCTTTTTGCGGCCTGGACCAGTTTTCTTGTTATCTGTTTTGCTATGTACTTTACTCTTGCAGGTAGATATCTTGTATACCAGATCTGAATTGAAGTTACGGTATGTATTGTCGTTGAGCTGTTAGTCCTTTTTCCACCCGTATAATTGCCGGCTTGATAAAGCATTCTAAGTTACCTCTATGTCCTCACACCATATATAACACTTAGCTTAATTCTACCGCAGGAAAACAACAAACTCATGCATGTTTCTGTGGACGTATGTGCTGACTGTGCCTTTGACATGTGGTTCAGACTCCAACTGACCATTACAAACTCCCTTGCCACCATAGAGTGACAACCACATGGTGCTTCTTCATGATTACCTCTTCATATCTCTCCCAGCTCATCTCAGCAGTATTGTTTACCAACATTTGCTCTGTTAATAGATGTTGATCAGCAGGAACAATATTGAGCAAACAGATGGTAGCTTACAAAGTCCCAATGCACCAGTATATGTATGTATATACTACATATACTACTTCAGTACACAATGCTACTCATTATCATTCTTTGCCACACCTATCACACTAATATCAACATTTATGACATGTTCCATATTAGAGCTGAGGCAAGGGAATATGTTAGTGTAATGGCACTATAACTAACAAGACATTGTCAGGGTCTATGGCCTTGATAACACAATACAGTTGGATCTAGGCCAATGTTCACTTATGATAGAGAAACAAATCATCTAGTTGAGGAATTTTTTTATTAATTGGAGTTGAAATATATAAAAGGAAACAGGCTTACAGGCTTTTGAATATATAATAGCCTATGTCCCACATGCTCAATCAAGGCCTAGGATTTTTAAGATACTAAGATGACAATCCTAGCCATATGCTTGACCTATTGGAAATATGCAAGTTGTCACTTATCCTCATTGTCATACATGGAGGCATCTTAAACTTTAGTCATCAGATTACTAATCACCAAGCTAGTTATTTTCACTTTTAGTGCTAAGTGTTAGGATCTCACCTCACAAGATCCCCTATTGCTTAGTCATCATGATTAAGTAATCCTTTCACCTGTTTGAGTAATCCTGCTCAGCCCTTTGTTTACTCAGCCTAGAGTCTAGACCTCACTTTGTTTATTTGGTTAGTTTCTTTACACATAATATACTTTCTTATTTTAGTATTCCCATTGCCTTGCACAACAATATTTGTAACACACCTCACCCAAACCTTATTTTTACTCATCCATGTTTCACCTCACCTTTGTTTTAATTCCTGTTCTGGAAACCACTTTGTTCATTTGATTTGAAATTATCTTGACTATTTGAAAATACTAATCTAGTATATAACATGTATGTAAATTAGTAGTTCTGTAGTCAGAAAATCAACTAAGATTACCCCAAGTCTTTTGTCAAACCTTGCTCCTCAGAAATTAGGGATACTATGAGATCTGGACAGCACAGCATATACAAGGGTTTTGAGGTTGGCTTCAGCTTTGCCAATGGGGTCACATGGTTCAAAGTTGTCTTTCAACTCAGACATGAATTTGGAGTAATTGTCTATCCAGGAAGGATCAATGTCAGGGAAAGGGTGGGTTTGAACCAGTCTAATGCAGTTTCTTTCAGGTAGGATGGTATATAGGTAACTTTTGCACTGTTAGATGAAAAGGTGTCAGGATAGTCTCAGAAGTTTAAATTACATTGAACCAAAAAGGGCTGGAGTTTGCAACTGTCAGAACCATTGAAGGTGTCTGATTCTTAGACCTTGGTCCAAGGTGAGGACTTCTTTGGTAATGACAAGTTGTGGGCCAACATGGTGATAGCCTCAGCAAGGTTTGGAATGTCATTTGAGTTTTGTATTTATAAGAAATTGATAGAAAAGAGTTTGTCAATGATGCTCTCAGAGCACTTGGAGCTAAAAAGATTTTTAGTGGGGACTGAGGGGGATTGTAATCAGAGGGTGAGTCAGGGGGGTTAGGCATATCCAGGTTAGGTACTTACATGGGGTTTTCAGGGTTAAGTGGGGTTAGAGGTGAGTGAGTGTTCAGGAGCATGGCTGGGATGTTAGATACACAGCATATGGATGCTTCTGAAATGGTTCTAAGGGTACCAGCATATAAGTTGCTTTGAGTGCTATGTCTTATAGATGATGAAGAATGAGAGTTCAAATATACTGTTTAAGTCCAGAGTTGAGGACATCTTGTCCAAGAGTGGTCATGCAGTCTGAGCTGTCAAAGTTGAACCTGGTATGGAGTTGAGAGGACTTGGCTTTAACTTATGTGTTGCACCCTCTTACATCATCTTGTGCTTGTATTTGCAGAGGTGTTGCAGAGTGGGGTTACAGAGTAAGTTCATGGAGATAGTGAGGAGGAGACTAAATTGATATTCAATGAGAGAACTAGCTATATGTAAATACATGGAGGTTTATATACATTTGGAACATGGGATCAAAATGGAACAGGGTTGTCCACGTGTGGGAGGAGAACTACATTAGGAATACTGGGGTACTGTAATGAGAGAGTGGGTCATGTGAAACTATGGAACATGGAGGCAGTGACATGGAGGTCTATAGGTTGGGATGATGATTTGGTGATGATGACAGGACAGAGTGTTGTGTGTGCAGAGAACATGTGAAGAACTCAGAAGGAATGCAGATGTGTGAAGTGCTCTGGAGGGGTGAGTATGACTTGGACATGACACAGAGGTAGATAACTAAAGACACTAAGATGAAGATCTATTGGAGGGGATCTGGGATCTAACCAAAGTGGACATAATAACAAAAAGTACCCTTTATCATATTGATGCTGAGGATCAACTTGCAAAGATGTGTGTGAATAACTCAGAAGACCCACAAACCCACATAAACAATATTTTGAGATCATAGTAAAATATTGTAATAACCTTGCAAATAACCTTGTAAAGATAGGATCTGTCATGGGATAATCTTTTTCAAAAATTTCCCCAACTCCAAGCCTATCCATGACTAAGATTTTACTCTGAGATGGGAGTCAACTTCAAAGAACATAAAGTACTGGAATTTGGAACTGAACTACAATAGGAGTCTCAGTTACAGTTGTGAGATACTGAGATTAGTGTCACATATTCAGACCAATTTTCTGTGAGAGCAATGCTATTATGAGGCCACAACTATAAGATATTCCAGGAATTATGACCTAATAGAGACTAATCCACCTGGTATAGCAGTATTCCTCAGAGACCAAGCTGAGGGGTAACTGTCACACCAGCCTACTCTGGTGCTTATTACATAACCAGAAGATGGAAAATATGGAAATGTAAACAAGAAAAATCAGTCATATCAAGAGAATTCCTGTATAGGTCAGATTCATATCACACTATCTTCCCTATCCCATTACCTTTTTCTTACTATCTTTTACAACACACAATAGGTTACAAAGTAGAATCACAATTCCCCCACCATCATAGATCTTATAGTGTTCACACTCAAAAAGAATAGCAATCCCAAAGCATGAGCTACCCAAAGTTACAGAGCTGTCTCTCATATATTGTCATCCTCTATGATCCTCTCAACATCTTCACCCTCTTACATGCACTTACAAACAATTCCTCAATTAGTATCATGGCCAATTTCACCCCATGCCTGTCCAAGCAATGGACCACTCTCAGAATAGCCAAACTTGGATGACTGCCTTACTCAATCACCATCTGAAACTCTGAGATGAGCAGTATCCATCATTGCATAGCAATCACACCACAAACTCCATCATCATATACACTTCTGCTCAAGATTCCCATGCATGGGTAGAATTGGCATCAAACAGGAGACATGCATATGTCAGGTATAAGTAGATTAGGTTGTACTACAAGAAAAACACACAATAAAAAATTCCTAGACAAATTTCCTTGAGTTTACAGGTCAAGCCAGTTGTCATTTACACCAAGGACCAGTGCCTATTTAGACCATCACTAGTAAACTGCAGGAGCAGACATAGTAGCTTGACAAAAACTATTATCTATCTTATCACACACCCTGTCTCCTACAATACATTCATTTTCCTTTACAAATCAGACCCTGACATAACTCAGCTTGACATTCCTTCTGTGATACAGTGGAAGAGTGAATATGTGGATGGGTTAGACATAATTAAAGGTCTGGAATGATACCTCCTGCATATTCTCTCCTGCTGCATTGTAAGACATCTCCCTGGTGAACCCTCAAATGTGCATGGGACTATGGTGGCACCAAGGAAGATGGTGACTCTAGTATCATAGGACTGATAGGTTGCAGGTATCTTCTGCCAGGGAAGGGATAGGTGTTGGATTGTCTAATCCACATACTATTCAACCTCTAAGTAAAAGTCTTCAAAGATAAGACAATTTACACACAGAGCTTCTGAGTAGTATTGACAAATCCAATAACTAAGTAAAGGCTCTGAACTCATCATATATGACACATTAGTCTTCATTCAGTGAGTCAACCCGAAAGGTTACCCAAGTAGACTAGATGGTGTAGTGGTTAACACCATAGCTATATATGCTATAGCCCTGGGTTCAAATCCTGGTCTGGTCATTCTTTTCATCTAACAATAGGGTGACTCAAAGTCTGGTTGGGAGTTTAAGACATTTTTCAACCTATTCAATCTCCTCTGTACCAATAGACCAGTGTGATGATATAGGGGTGGCAGTAGGTTGGAGAGAGATAAGGGTTTGTGCCTTAGTGAACACAGCAGCATTTGCCCATATTTCCAAAATGGATGGTATGCAAACCTTCCAACTACTGATCTCAGCATCTGACAAGTTAGACTCAAATGATGCTCCAATCAACATGACTGGCATCCCAGATGAATACCACAATTTTGTGGATGCCTTCAGTAAGGCCAAAGTGAACACAATAGGTCCACACAGGCCATATGATCTCAAGATTGAACTTGAAGATGGAACATCTCCTCCCTTTGGTCCAATCTATTCCCTCTCTCAGAGTGAACTAAAAACACTTTGAGATTTTCTAGTTGAACATGTCTCCATGGGCTTCATCCACCCTTCCAGGTCCCCTAAAGGAGCTCTGGTCTTATTCACCCATAAGAAGGACAGCTCTCTTTGACTCTGCATTGATTTTCAAGGGCTTAACAAGATTATGGAGAATGATTACTATCCACTCCCCAGAGTGACCAACCTCCTTGACAGTCCTCACAAAGCTCATATACTCACCAAAATTGATCTCTGACACACCTATCACCTCATTTGAATCAACAAAGGTGATGAATGGAAAACCACCTTCAGAACCAGATGTGGATCATTCAAGTGGTGCATGATGCCCTTCAGACTCACCAACTCCCCCACAGCATTCCAATGCTTCATGAATGAGGTTTTCTCTGACCTCCTTGACATCTCAGTCCTCATTTACTTGTGCAACATTCTCATATACTCTGATGACCTAGCCCAACATAGAGGACATGTTTGAGATGTACTCTAGTGACTCCAGTTAAACCACCTGTATGCACACACAGACAAGTGCTTCTTCCATGTCAACACTGTTGAATACCTCAGATACATCCTCTCACCCAACAGCCTTACCATGGCTGACAACAAGGTCAAAGTCATTCAGGAATGGCTTGAATCACAAAAGTCAAAGATGTGCAGTCATTCCTTGGATTTGAAAACTTCTATCACCATTTCATATTCAATTACTCTGATCTTACTGTTCTGCTAACTCATTTGACCTGTAAAGACACTTCATGGATTCTCACTGATGCATGCCAGAGCTCCTTCAAAACCCTGAAAAAGGCCCTCACCACCACTCCTGTACTCACCTATTGGATCCCTGGGTCCCCACTCACTCTCAGACCTTCACCCCTCCAGAACTAAACTATGACATCTATGACAAGGAACTGCTAGCAATTTTTGAAGCATTCAAATGCTGGTGCCACTACCTTGAAGGCTCCTTGGAAGCAATTGATGCAATCACTGACCACAAAAACCTGGAATATTTTTCCACAACCAAACTCCTCACTTGATGTCAAGTCTGATGGTCAGAATACCTTTCTCAATTTAAACTTGTCATCTGTTTTCACCCTGGTTGACTTGAAGCCAAGCCTGGTGCTCTGACAAGACAATAGGACATCTGCCCTAAAGAGGGAGGAAGTAACTATGTGACCATCAACCCACACAACTTACATCCAGTTTTCACCACCAAACAACTTGTTTCATCACTCCATACAACATCCCTGTGTTTGCCAGTCCTCTGCATTGCTATGGTCATGGGCATTGACAAGTTACACTTCAACACCAAATGATCTCTTTGATCTGATCCTGTTGCATCCACCTGTCTTGACAATCTCACACACCATTGGTCCATAGACTCTGAAGGATTCCTCCTCTTGGACAAACACATTTACATCCCTGATGTTGATGACTTTGGACTCCAAGTACTGCAAGACAAGCATGATCACCCTATATCAGAATATTTTGGATGGAACTTCATGCTCAAACTCATCCATAGAGATTACATTTGGTCAAAATATTGAGTCTTGTACTACTTGCATATGCTCTAAGTCACAGAGACATTGACCCTACAGACTACTCAAGCAACTTCCCATCCCTGAACATCCCTGGAACTCCATCTCCATGGACTTTATCAAAAAACTTCCACTATCCTCCAGATATGACACTATCCTCATCATTGTCAACAGACTCATCAAGCAAACTGTCTTCATCCCCACCATTGACACAATCAATGCTCTGATACTTGCAAAGCTCTTTGTACTTCACATGTTCTCCAAGCATGGAGTTCCATCCCACATCACCTCAGACCATGGCACAGAGTTTGTTTCATCCTTCTTTTGATCCCTTGGAAAGGCTCTCCACATAAAGCTTCACTTCACCTCCAGATACCATTCCAAGGGCAACAGACAAACTGAACATATGAACCAAACACTAGAACAATACCTTCAAGTCTATTGCAACTATCAACAGGACAATTGGTCAGACCTCCTTCCAATTGCAGAATTTGCATACAACAATGCTCCAAATGCCACAACTAGCATCTCACCTTACTTTGCCAATAAGGGCTATCACTCCAACATCACCATACACCCTGAACAAGACTTCACCTCCTCAAGAGCATAAGACTTTGCAGTGGGCTTAGACAAGCTCCATCAAGAACTCCATGAGACTATCTCCAAAGCTCAGCAACAATGCTCAGCATCTATAGACCATTGCCAGACTCCTCCTCCAGAGTTCAAAATTGGTGACAAAGTCTTTGTTAAATCAGATAACATCCATACTACAAGACCTTCTAAGAAATTAGCTGAAAAGTATTTAGATCCTTTTGAGATCATCACTCAAGTTAGCTCCATCTCCTTCATCCTCAAACTCCCAGACAACATGCATGCAATACATTTGTTAGGATCTCACTTCACGAGATCCCTGTCGCTTAGTCAATCATGATTAAGTGTTCTCTTTCTTATTTCGGAAACCCCACTCAGTCCCCATTGATTTCTCATCCTAGTTCTAGATCTCGTTCAGTTTATTCGCTTCACAATTCCACTCATGATACATTTTCCTATTCAAGTAATTTCCATTGCCTTGCACAACAATATTTGTAACAACTTTGCCCAAACCTTATTCTTACTCATCCATGTTTCACCTTGCCCTTGTTTTATTTTCTGTTCTGGAAACCCCCTTGTTCTTTTGATTTGAAATACTAATCTCATATATAATGTATATGTAAATTAGTAGTTCTGTAGTCAGAAAATCAACTAAGATTACCCCAAGCTTTCAGTTATACCTCACCCTTGTAAATTAGGGAATCTATGAGATCTGGATGGTGCAGCACATAAGCTGAAGCCAAGCCCTACTCCAAACCTCACCCAAAGTTACAACCTTGCTCGAGTATACGCAAGAACCTCAGCTCGGCTGTTAAGAATGGGCTGAGCTGAGGTTCTTGCATATTAGCTTGAGTGAGGTTGTAACTTTGGGTGAGGTTTGGAGTAGGGCTTCACTTCAGCTTATGGGCTTCAGCTTATGTGCTGCACTGTCCAGATCTCATAGATTCCCTAATTTCCAAGGGTGAGGTCTAACTGAAAGCTCAGGGTAGTCTTAGTCGATTTTCTGACTACAGAACTACTAATTTACATATACATTATATACGAGATTAGTATTTCAAATTAGTCAGAAGATTTCAAATTAAAAGAACAAGGGGGTTTCCAGAACAAAAATTAAAACAAGGGCAAGGTGAAACATGGATGAGTAAGAATAAGGATTGGGCAAAGATGTTACAAAGATTGTTGTGCGAGGCAATGGAAATTACTTGAATAGGAAAACATATCATGAATGGAATTGTGAAGCAAATAAACTGAAGCGAGGTCTAGAACTAGGATGAGAAATCAACGGGGACTGAGTGGGGTTTCTGAAATAAGAAAGAGAACACTTAATCATGATTGACTAAGCAACAGGGATCTCACTTCACCAGATCCTAACATCGGCCCATTCTTAGCAGTATTTTCTGACTCACACTCCTGATCTCATATTAATGTCCACCGTAACTACTTGTTCCAGTACTCGTGCCATTAGACAAGTTACAGCACCCTCAAATCCATCTAATCTGCAAGCAATATCAGAATTACAACAAATCTCTGAACAACCCAAGGACGTATGCTCCCCCAATGTGGTTGATGCCAAAAACTTCAGTCAAGGCAGAGACCAAGGATGTGGAACCCCTCCACCTCCTGGGCCTCCTGATAATGACCCCCCTGACCCAGACAATGATGATAACCTGTTCCAAGATGCTCACAGTGTTGATAAAAATATCAACTCAGATGAGCTCATTAAAAGGGTTTTCAAATGTCTCACCTAACCAGCTGCTGCAGATTCAGGCTCCTGACCCAAAATTCGTGAACCCAAGGTTTACAATGGCATGGATCAAGCTAAGCTCCATACATTTTTCCTTCAATGTATGCTGAATTTCTGAGATTGTCCATCCACTTTCAAGACAGGTGCATCAAAGATTCAGTACGCCATCTCATACCTCTCTGGCCCCACCTTACAATATTTTGAACCTGCCATCCTAGGCAAGATCTTTCCAGAGCCTACTTGGCTTTCAAATTGGGAAGAATTTTATGCCAAACTCAAAATGAATTTCAGGCCCTTCAACAACACTGCGCAAGCAGAAATAGAGCTCAAAAAAATAGTCATGAAGGATCATCATCGAGCTGCTCACTACTTCATTGACTTCATCCGAGCTTCCACTCGCACCCAGTGGAATGACACCGCCCTCACTCACACGGCTTACAAGGGATTGCCCAAGCATATTAAGGACAGTCTCCTTAATTTCCCTCACTTAAAGTCCCTCACTGAGCTTCGAAGCTTCGCATTGGAAATTGATAGCAGGTATTGAGAACGCAAGGAGTATGAGAACCTCATGAGCCCTGCCTGAGGTTCTAACACATCCTCCAACTGGTCCAATCCCCCCAACCAGTCCAACCAGTCCTCCTCCAGCTCTAACAACAACCAAAAGAGCCGTAAGGGGAACAACAACAACAACAACAACAGCAGAAATCAGAAGTCCACAAACAATACCAAGACTCCCAACCTTTCATCAAAGCTCAGGAAGGATGGTGAACTCCTGCCTGAGGAGCATCAGCAATGCATCAACAGGGCCTGGGTCTTCTGTGTGGTTCAAAGGGCTACAGGGTTAAGGACTGCCTGAAGTCTAAGTCAACGAACTCCTTGAATCCCAAAGCTCATGCTGCCAAGGCGAGCTCTGACTCCAAGGCCAAAGATTCCTTGGGAAATCAAAAAAATAATAAGCAACCTCAGAACCACGCAGCCTGAGGATTGTGGTAACCTCACTCATGTGCTCACTTTAAATGCCATTTCTTCCACTCTTTCAAAGAACTCTTTAATATTAAATTTGACATGTACCCTTATGCCTAAAATCTGTTTAGTTACCCTTCTTGATTGTGGTTCTTCTGATTGTTTTATTGAATCACAAGTAGTGCAGAAATATTCCCTACCTACTGCTTCTATACCCCCCATTCCATTAAAATTATTTGATGGTTCTACTAACTCAACCATCACTCAGACAATGACCATCCCAATCTGTTTTCCAACTGGAAAACTTCAGACAGTTACCTTCTATGTAACTTCATTGGATGGCAACTGCTCTGCAGTACTTGGCTACAACTGGCTCACCCGCTACAATCCAATGATTGACTGGGTATTGGGCAGTATTACCTTCAAAACTTTGGAACCAGCCCCTGTGCCAACCCATCCAGCTACTACAGCTTGTAGCACCTTGCTTCCTAGCAAAACCTCACCTACCCCTCTGAAATTGACAACACCTTGGATAGCTCTGGTTAATGCCGCCACTTTCATGCAAGCTTGCAAACTAGAAGGATCCCAAGCATTTCAGCTCGACCTCACTGACCTCAATGCCTTTGCCTGAGGTTCAACTATGGTCAAAACCTCTGAAATTCCAGACAGCATTAAACAGCATATTCCTGAACATTACAATGACTTCACTGATGTCTTCAGTAAAGTTGGTGCTGATACACTAGCATCCCACAGATCTTACAACCTCAAAATCAACCTTGAGGATGGGACCTCGCCCCCACTCAGTCCTATCTATTCTCTGTCAGTCTCCAAGCTTCAATTGCTTTGAGAATTCCTCAATGAACACCTCAAGAAAGGATTCATCAGCCCATTGCACTCCTTGCATAGGGCCCTAGTGTTGTTTGTGCAGAAAAAGGACAGTTCCTTGTGGCTCTGTGTAGACTTCTGAGGTCTTAACAGAATCACCAAAAAGCATTGCTATTTGCTCCCACTAATAACTGACCTATTAGATGCTCCCAAGAAAACTTGCATCTATACCAAAATCAACCTTAGGCATGCCTATCACCTTGTTCATATCGCAGAAGGAGACAAATGGAAGACA
>QFEC01001019.1:0-19358 GCA_003316585.1 Gomphus bonarii | reverse complement strand
AAACAAAATGTAACTGTTTTCTATCATTGTACTCCAAGTCTGAAGAGAAAAAAAATCAAATTTTAACCATTTTCTTGCTTAAATCACAGCTTTCTATTTTTCTACTCCACATTCTTTCAATTTTAATCTTATCATGCGCCCGTCACTCATCCACGATGAATATCATGCAGCATTCCATGTTCTAGTAGCTCCTGGCCATTCATGCCAAGTAGCATTCTCCCAGGAAATCAATGGATCCTTGTTGACATGGATATGAGGCCGCAACTGTATAACATAAAAAGTGGCAGCTCTCTCCCTCTCTTAGTCGTTGGGAAGATATATGGTTATACGTACGCGTCCTTTGACAACGGAACCTCCGTTATACTTCCAATCGTGACAAGCACCTAAGAGATGTAAGTTTCTCTTTGCTTTGCCTGCTCTAGATGAATCTAAACCCCAAATGCTTTATATCCATGAATTTTTCCCGATGTATGTGTTACAGTTCAATGTTCAAGAACATGTTTTCACCCTGCCGCGTGTAAGAAGAGCTTGAATAATCCGTATCAGACCTTGGAATTTCGACCGGAGGCCGTTTATACGTGTTGGCTTGATGGGCTCACTTGTTGTTGTAGTACTTGGATTCCAAATATTTATCACCGACTGGCAGGAGTGCACTGGGGTAAAGCTCGTTCCATATCAATATCTTCCTCCGGGAGAGGAAGACGAGGTATGCAAAAAAAATCTTTTATGATTGAGTACTGACGAATCACTAGCTCTCTTTGCACAGGTTCCACTGGAATGCAGAGTTTCATCCTGAACTTCTGGTCCTTATCGCTGAAAAAGTCGGGAATTGGGGCACTGACACACTCTCCGTCCATGCTATCAGCTGTCCTGATATACTTCATCCACTGGGGAGCTTAGATATGGAAGATCAGAGTCAAGATTGGCCTACTATGCCACTATAGAGCACTTGCATATACACCACAGACTCAGGGAGCAGAGACTAGGATCTTTCACCGCGATGACAGAGGATCTGTAATTTTGGACTTTTTCTATTATCAAGGCCCAACCTTGAGACATATAACCCTTACACCACGCGCTGATTTAGGAAAATGCATATTCGAGGCATCTTGTGGTATGAATAACTCGGGAATATTGGTCTTTCACCGCCATACCGCCGCAACTGATCGCGACATATGCCTTGCGATCAGAAACCCAAAGGTTCCCCAAAGCACCGTAGCAATCCCGATCTGGAAGCGGTTGGCAAAGTCTTCCAAAAATCCGTTCGAGGTCACTCATTGATTGGCCGCCGTCAAGGCAACCACGCGATGGAGATCAGATAAGGAATCCTCCTGGACACGGTTGGCATTGCCGAGCGGTACACCGTTGAGTGGATTCTCGCTGAGTGTGGAAAAGGTGCACGCCTTTGACAATGTCTATGGCATATTACTCCTCACGGACTACAGGGACGATAATCACTACATTGTTTAATACTAATAAGGGCCGTTTTCACCTTTGATAGACTCCAGCAATGCATAGTATTAATTTTTTATTCATCTCAATGTAAATTAATGTGATGAAATTCTTGGATAACTTGACTGATTGCCCAAGATTGCTTTTGTAATTCTTTCATTTTATTTGTTTATATTTATTGATTTATTCTTTGATTTTGGCGCATCACTGTTGCTGCTGGAATGTTATTTATGTATGTATATGATATGCATATGATAAGAATGCCAGTGGGACCCGCAACAGGGCCCATGCGAATGTGTGGGAGGTAACAAATGTGTGGGAAGTAATAATCTTTTATCTCCCAAAGAGCAAGGAGCAAGCACTGAAGTACTGAATTTGGAGCTCGAACAACATGGGAAACATTATCGCGTCGATCGCCCCCCAATCAAGACTGTCTCATCAGATCCCACCTGACCCTAAATTTGTTCCAGAACGAGACATCCCCGATCTAACAGGAAAGGTGCGAGCAGTATGCCACATCCCTCATTCCCTCCTGTTCGTGTACGTGTGGGCTGAGGTCAGTGAGATGTTTTTCACTTAGGTCACCATCGTTACTGGTGGAAACGCAGGAATTGGCTACCACACCGTAAAGCATCTGCTTCTCAAGAACGCCAAAGTTTACATCGCCTCGCGATCTCCTACGCGATGTGCAGAGGCGGTGAAGAAGCTGAAAGAGGAGACGGGAAAGGAGCCGATCGTGGTGAAGCTGGATTTGGGGGATTTGAAGAGCGTGAGGGAGGCAGCGGAGGAGTTTTTAGGTGAGGAGGAGAGGTTGGATATCTTATTCAATAACGCGTGGGTTGTGGGACTGATTTTGTATGGTGTGTCCCCCCCTCTGATTTTATTGGTTTGATAGTGGTGTTATGGCTCCGCCTGCGGATCAGTTGACGGTGCAAGGCTATGATCTACGTGCGTCTTTCAAGAATAACATCGTCTCTGCTACAATTCTAACCACAGCATTCCAGAATTCGGTATGACTTCCTAGCGGATCTACATTTTGATTCCATATGATGTCGAGTTTTACGCCATCCTCATCCAGGAACCAACGTCCTCGGCCACTACTTCTTCACTGTATGATTTACTTCGTCTACTATTCAAACGACCCTCCATTCACTCAAAGAACATTGACGTGCTCAGACTCTCCTCCTTCCCGCCTTTGCCCGCTCTACGGAGTTTCACAAAAGCAAAGCTCGCGTAGTCCACACCTCATCCGTCGGGCACACTATGGCGCCCAAGCCTACGGGCCTCGACTGGCAGACTATGAAAGGCGGCCCGGGGCGCGATGAAGCCGTCAAAAAGTATGGCATGATGAAGGCGTGGAGGCTGTATGGGGCAAGTAAGCTGGTGGGTTAGATTTTCTACTCAATTCAATTTATTTATTATTAATTAACGGGTAATGGCACGGCTCTCAGGGAAATATCCTCGTTTCAAATATCTTCACACGACACCACGGCGACGTCGTCGTATCCTGCCCCATTCACCCTGGCGGAATCTATACTGATCTGTACAGGTTCGTGTCTTCCAATCTCTTGTCTATTTCTCTCAACGTAATTCGCCATCTGATGCATTTACCATAGGCATGTGCCGGGTTGGCAACGATGGATAATGTCTCGTGTCCTATACCCTCCTTCGTACGTATCGTGCCTTCATATTTCTGCGCTATCTCATCTCTCTTCCTTTCGTGGTACTTAGCTTCGGAGCACTCACCCAATTATGGGCCGGAACGACGTCCGAAGAGGATCAAATCAGCGGAAGAGTGAGCTTCCCAATTCAAACATCACTAACTAGTAGTCATCAACGTAACAGTACGCCGTGCCTTGGGCCCGTGTCGGGAAAGCGGACCCTGCTTCAGAGAACGAAGTCACCCAGGATGCGCTCAAGGCGTGGATGGATGAGGAGTTGAAGGGATATTAATACCTACCTCAGGTGAGATATATGTTGGCTCTGCTAATGCGCCATGAGACCTGTGACACATTCTGATGTCCAGACTCTTGTATGTAACTGCTGCCTGTTATTCAATATTGTTTTCGCGACTACTGGTCATTGTATATCTGAAAAATACAGCGACAGGATTCGAGCCATTGCAAGTTACCAAAACCAAGACTCTGGAGTGTCTTGTATTTTTATTGTTAATTAGTTTATTTACTCTTAGGTTGTGCGCCAATCTGTCTTGAAGGTACGATCTTTATATAATGCAGTCTTCTTTTGCTTAAAAAAAACAATTTGTGGCGTACGCACTAGCCGCCTGCGGACGTTCCTGATGCATCTGCAATGACGTGTTTGGTTGCCAAACTTTTGGCGCCCAATAAATCACGTGACAAGACACCTTTGGCTTCCACAAGGGTGCATAGAGCGGGCCCACACATCGACACAGACCACGCTGCTTAGTCCCTGAGGCACGCCACCGTACTATGCACAGCCCGACCTGCCGTCATTCACCCACTACAATATATTCGGTTGGTGTGGGAACGATGGGGTTTTGGCTTCGACTCCAGACTTCCAATTCACCCCCAGAACCAAAACTTTCGCTTGAGAGTCCTCCCGAATAACGGCCGCCCAGCTGTCTCGGCTTTTTATCCCCGTTCCATCATCATGTGCTAATGCCTGAGACCAAGAGAACTATCCTAATTTAGCCCGCATGGGCCGCTATAAAGACAGCGCCAGCGTCTCTGTTCCCGTCTCACACGTCTCTCTCTCCCATGGCTTCTCCAGATACCGACCCCGAGAAGCAACGCCATGCCACCAAGGTCACGACCATTGAGCCGAATCGTTCTCCTGGACGTCCTTCAGTTACGCTCGAGCGTACCATGTCTGTTCGTTCAATTCGCGAAACGGTCTCCCCTTCTGGTGCACGTATTCCTGTCGAGTTTCATACGCTTAGCCTCCATGTGGACTCTCTTGAGCCTAAGCTGAGCGGCATCCCGCCCGTGGCCTCCAAGAACGGAGGAAAGAATGCCAAGGGACCCGCGAAAGGTCACTTTAAGCTTTTCCTTTGGGATCATACTGCTAACAGATTTTCACCTAGACCTTGCTTTACTGGACTGGCACACGATCTCTATTTCTGCACTCTTTCAGCGTCTTTCAGTCTCTCCTTCTGTTGGTCTCGATGGTCCTCAGGCTTCTCGTCGTCTTTCCACGTACGGTCCGAACAAGATCTCCCCTCCACCCCGTAACATGCTTAAAAAGATTCTCGAGTGGATTTTTGGCGGATTTGGTACTCTTCTCCTCTTTGCCAGCATTATTTGCTTCATTGCTTGGTATACTCATTCGCCAACTTCATCCACTATGCTCATTTCTTTATAGGAAACCGCTGGGAAACCCACCTTTGGCTTCTAACCTTGCACTCGCTGTAGTCCTGCTTATCGTTCTTGTTCTGCAAGCTGTCTTCAACGCCTGGCAAGACTTCTCCACGTCGCGTGTCATGAGTAGTATCCAAAACCTTCTACCTGGCACCGTCACCGTCATCAGGGAATCGGCTCAGGTCAATCATAAATCATTCAAATGGCCGTCTGTCCCGGCTCACGTCTCGTCATATTACAGCACAATATACCATCGGAACACCTTGTCCCAGGAGATCTTGTATGTAAATAATGTGAGACAGTTATCCACATACTAAGGTTGTCTATGTTATTCCCTAAGGTTGTAGTCGCCATGGGTATGAAAATCCCAGCGGATCTCAGGATGGTTGAGTGCACTGGGGATTGTACGTTTGACAGGAGTATCTTGACTGGCGAGGTTAGTTTTGGTTCATTTATCCCATATGGCAATCTCTCGTTGAAATATTCCCTCGTGCCTGAAGAGTGAACCAGTAGCAGCGACAGTTGATATGACTGATGATAATTTTCTTGAGGTATTTACCTTTGTACTGCATTTGCTCTGATATTCATTGTACGCCAGACCAAGAATATCGCATTGCAAGGTACCCACTGCACTAGCGGTTCTGGCGTGGGTATCGTGGTTCAGACGGGTGATCTCACTGTCTTGTACGTTTGAATCTTGCCAATTGGGTCATATATCGCAAAACTGATATCACATCTTCAGTGGCCGGATTGCCAAGCTTTCCTCACAGACATCGACACAACTTACGACACTTCAAAGGGAAATCCTTCGCTTTGTGTTGATCATTGCGAGTTTGGCAGCCTCTGTTTCTATCTTGATCGTAATTTTGTGGGCGGCATGGTGTGCCCCAATCAACATAATTCATAGGATTGAGTTGAGCTGAAAGTCGTCAACTTGTATCACAGGCTACGAAAGGTTTTCCCCAGTTATATCAACGTCCCCACCCTTTTGATTGATGTTGTATCCGTCGTGGGCACGTTACACCCCATTGTCATAACATTTGGATTCTAATATACATTTTACTCCAGTGGCTTTCATTCCCGAGGGATTGTACGTCACGCACCCATTCCTGAAGGAGGCACGCTCTCTGACTGATATAACCGCTTATCCTTGGTCTCTATTCGTCTCGCTTGTTTCTTATTACATGTGCCGTCATAATCAGACCGATTGCGGTGACAATCAGTTTGGCAAAAGTAGCAGGTACACTCAGCAAACACAAGGTAGACTTATTTGGCGATTCTGTCTGTTTGTAGGTTCTTACTCGCACTTTTAGGTATTGTGCAAGTCCTTGTCTATCGTGGAAACATTGGGAGCAGTGAACGTGCTATGCTCGGTTTGATATATTTCTCAAATCCTGTCAACAGAGCTGACCTATCAACCATTTCATTCCAGGATAAGACAGGTGATTATTCCGCATCAAACAACCCCCCTTAAGCCTCACTTTCACCTTCAACAGGTACTCTCACCCAAAACCGCATGCATGTTCAAAATGTCGCCATGTACGGCCTCGAACTTGACCCTACTGGGCTGCGCGATCGCGTTACAAGTGGCCGCACCGCGAAGGAGGCCCCTCACGACAAGTCGGATACTTCCTCTAGGATCTCCATTTCCGAGGCTGCGAGGGAGAACCTTGCCCAGCTTGGTGCTATTGCTGGTATCTGCAACGCGGCTGTGTTCGCAGCGCAGGAAAAGGAGAAACCTTTAGAGGATAGGGTGATCAATGGTGATGCAACTGGTGAGTAGTGGTATGTGGGAGTATCCTGACGTCGTGAAACTCAAGAATACTGCTAGATTCGGCAATCTTGCGCTTTGCGGAATCGATTGCGCCAGTTGAGGAGTCTTTGAAAGTCTGGCAGGAAGTACACAAAGCCAATTTCAATTCTAAGGTGATGTCTCCCATGAATGGTACAAAATCGGGTAGAAGGTTTGACGTCAAGCGTGCTTTTAATAGACCAAGTACATGCTCAAACTGTCCAAACTTTCTTCGTCCTATAAATCTGCTGATCCCTTACCGGCACCTATTGCATCGTGGGATGATTTTTCTCCAGCTGATTACCTTTTAACTGTCAAAGGGGCGCCCGAAGTTCTCTTCTCCCGTTGTTCGTACGTTCTTGCCCCCGGGGGTGGCGAACCTATTCGATTAACCCCGGGCGTCCTCGAGCGCATTGTCGCCATGCAAGAATCATGGGCTGCTCAAGGGCGGAGAGTGCTCGTCCTTGCGCGTAAAGTGATCAGGGCAGATGAAATTTCTAAGGATGCGCAGAAAAATACTCAAACTCTTGCCGAGCTGGTGGATGAGCTAAACGAACATCTGGTGATCGTTGGTCTTGTGGGTTTGATAGACCCCCTGAAAGAGGATATCGTAGACACCGTGAGGTAAGTCGCGGTGGTGTATAGTTGCTGATATTGTTTCTAAGAACCTAAACAGGATATGTCGTGGTGCCGGTGTTCGCTTTTTTGTCGTTACTGGTGGGCAGGTTTTGCCATGTACTTGGATTTTACAGCTCTTATACTTTATTGTATAGGTGATCATCCAGCGACTGCTGTCGCAATTTCTGCACAAGCCGGCATCGTTTCCAATGTTTCCAAGATCCACCATCTGTCAGATCTCGACCCGAAACTCCCTCTTGAGCAGATACCGCCCTACGTGCCAGTTGCGGAAGATGATAATAATCCACGGCCGATGAAAGGAATCGTCGTCACTGGAAGCGATATGACCAAGTTTACTGGAACACAGCTCGACCAATTGTGCACGTATGACGAGATTGTTTTTGCTCGTACGACGCCAGAGCAGAAACTATTTATCGTTCGCGCCTTCCAACGTCGTAGTTGCATCGTCGCTATGACAGGGGACGGAGTGAATGACAGCGCGTCGTTGCGAGTTGCCGACATTGGTATTGCGATGGGTTCTGGTTCTGATGTTGCCAGGTGCGTCATACATGCATTACCTTTTTCAGCTTATAGTTCACCACAGCCTTGATGTTATAGAGAAGCTGCAGATATGGTACTTCTCGACAGTTTTGGTTCTATTGTCGTGGCACTTGAATATGGTAAGTAGAAGGCTGGTCTCTCGAGATATATGTTGATATTGGAGCTACAAAGGCCGACTTGTTTACGACAATCTGAAGAAGACTTGCATGTATCTTCTACCAGCCGGAAGGTGAGGTTGCAGATTATTATGAACTATCTACTTTCTCAGTTTGCCTTAGTTTCTCAGAATTGATGCCCGTGCTATTCAACATTCTTCTCGGGGTGCCACAGGTTTGTACTGGACTCCATTGATGACCGGAAAAATAATTTAATCATCACATACAGATGCTAAGCAATCTCCAAGTAAAACACAACGACTCTTCCCCAACTCCCTCACTGATCGTTTGACCTTTACAGATGATCATTATTTGCGTAGCCACGGACCTCGCCCCAGCCCTGAGTTTGTGCATGGAACCACCGGAATCCGGATTATTGCGTCGAAGACCACGCAACGTCAAGACGGAACGACTCGCAGACTGGAAACTTCTCCTCCATGCGTATGGCTTCCTCGGTGTTCTTGAGAGTCTATGTGCCATGGCAATGTAAGTGTGGTCGTCCCCATCCCACTATATTAACCAAGCGGTTAACCGTTTATCAGGTCTTTCTGGTATCTGCAGCGACAAGGTGTCCCGTTCTCGCAGCTTGTGTTCCAATTCGGCAATTGGCCCACATTGACTACGGAGGACCTAAATCGCGCCCAAAGCGTATACTTCTTTACTTTGGTCATTATGCAGTGGGGGTACGACCCGATGTGTCGAGACTGCTAAAAAAGATCTGAATTTGTCTGTTATACAGCAACCTACTGGCTACACGCTGCCGCAAGCTCAGCATCTTCCAACATACCCCTCGGAAGAATGTGTACCTTCTTCCCGCCATGATTACTGCACTAGTGCTTGCCATATTCTTCAGCTATGTTCCGTTTTTGTAAGCTCTGCTTCCTTGTGCTTGTTCATGTATTTATATTGTCGCAGCCAAAACATCTTCCTTTCCCGTGGTGTTCCTGTCGAACACTACTTCCTTCCTATGGCCTTCGGAGCTGTATTGCTTTTGTGAGTACCTCATATTTCCATGAAACATATTAAACTAATGAAAATCAGCCTTGATGAGACGAGGAAATTCTTTGTGCGTCGCAACCCTCGTGGTATACTCGCGAAGTTGGCGTGGTAGTACCATTTAGAGTTTTTCTTGTAATTCTGTGGACTGCTGTCGCTTTATGAGTTTGATGTTAACGACATCTATATGTGATATGCATGATGTTTAATCTCGAGTATATCGTCTTACTTCCTACGCTCATTTAAAAGATACACGATAAGTTGGCAAAACGCATATCTCGTGAAAGCTATAATGACCTTTCGTTTTTTTCCAACAGAGTCGAATAGAGAGATAAATTGAAGGTAGATTCAAACCCACACAACTTACAGTATTGAAAGGGAACAAGGAAAATAATAAATATCATGTCGGTAAAAGATCACTGTCTTCAACTTGTTCACTAGGAACCTCCTGTTCTTCTTGTCCAGTATTGCCGACCATGGCGTCATCCACTGTCACAAGCTCGTGGTCCGACTCAGATCTCGGAATCCCTTTGTTAGCCACGCTCTTTAGAACAGGAAATGAGCCTTGACAGTGCCACATAGATCTGGCACAAGTAACTTACATGGTAGACACCCGTCCAATACCCGGCCCAATACCAGGCTCCCATGGCACGTTCGAATGCCTCGCTTGGTGTCACTTGGGTGCTCATCCCTGCTGGGGGAGGCGGGACGACCCCACGCAATGCACCGGTCGCGCGATCACCAAGGATGTCATCAGTCTCATGCTTAGCGTGAGACAGTGAAGGATCATGCTGAGGTACAAATGTATCAAAATTCACAGGGTGCGAGTTATCCGGGTCAGTGGGTGCTGCATCTTCACCCTCTTCGACATCACCTTGTGATGTGAAGACGGCTGGGATCGAAGGCATGAGGACAGTGGGTCCAAGTGACGATTTTGAGGGCTCTGCTGTTTCCGGTGGGATGTTAAACCACCTACTGATTACCATGTTATAGTCTAAACGGTAAACCGCTGGAAAACTCACAGTGGAGATTTGTTTACAGGCTCAGATTTCCACTTCTTTTCTGGACCGTTTAAGACCTGAACAATGCGTGATAACCCCCGGGAGATTGAATAACTGCAATAGATGAACGAACCTCATACTCTTCCATAGCAGCGTCCCATGCATGAATGAGCGCCGAATCGTCCCAGATTTCATCATGAGCAAGCTCCCGACTCTCCTCCTGCAGTCCATAGTCTCTCCGATTTTTCTTCAGAGGTGTCTCATCTTCATCCTTATCCTCATAGTCTTCACGATTCTGAGGACGATGACCATTCCACCTTTGACCTTGGCGATGATTATTCTTTCGGCGTTTTTTGGGTGGCGAACCAGGACCTTCAGCAAGGGGTAGGTCTGTTTTTGCAGGTTGAGAAGCTATATCATCGTACGAAACTAGTTCGCGCATGATATGCCACAGTCATGTGTAAAATCACGTGACTGATGACTCCCATGATGACAGTAGTGGTATTTCAAGTAGCTACTGAACCTTCACATAATTATCATCCTCAATGAGCCTCCGACGCTGGCTGGGCATTTCTAACGTGTCCTCTCCTCTCACTGGTGTGGCCCAAGTCCTCCTAGATTCACCCCCTTGATCAAGGTGTCCAAAGTACGGAGTTGGACTCTGTCCCCAATATGGTGGGAGAGAACCCGCACCAAACATCATAGGGTTTGGCTGGGGAACTGGTTGGTTGTTTACTGGAGCGTGTCGTGCACGATAAAACATGAATAAGGTATTGACGAACGCGATCCCCATTGCGAGGGCTGTGGTTGTGAAGATCTGAAGAAACAATAGTTCAGCTATCAGATCTCAGTCAGAGGTTCGGCAAGCTTACTAGCGTTCTCCAAGTGATAGGTTCCATAAAGCCATTAATGACTTCTCCTATCAATTCAGCTAAAAGTCTCGTTCTCCCAACAATGGAAGCGTCACGTTCCATGCATGCCTTCCACTCGTGGCATTGGAGCATGATGATGGGAGACGGTTTCTCTGCACAGAAATTATCTGCGAAGAGGCTAGCGCATGTTTTAATTTCGTGCAATGATTCTAGAGATCATATATTAATTAGAGAGATGTCAGAGAGTTAACGCATTAGACGATTGCACATTCGATAAAGACTTACCGAGCACATGTTCAGCCATTTTTTGTTCGACGTCTTTCTGCACAGCGCGGATAAAGTAAAACATAATATACAACATCCCGAGAACCAGAGATAGGTTGAAAAAGAATTGCAGGTATCTGTGATTGGCGGTCAATGCTGACTATTTACTTTTTTGCAGTATCTTACCCAAGCAGTATGTATGGTATTTCAGAGTGGGACAACCGTGGGGTTGGCATATGCAATGTATAGTGATGATTGTGATTGGCAGTTGTTGTAATCGGGTCAAGGTGGGACTTCCGCAAACTTTCCTCCCTTCTTTGAAGGGGGCTCCGGTGCCCATCGTTGTCACTCAAATTTTCGTCCCCTAATTCTTCTGAATCAGCATCATCTCTTTCCATTCGTTTTCTTCTTCTGGCTTCGCGACCTCTCGATATCTCTTTATTTTGTTTCTGACGAGCGCGAAAGACCCTACTCATAGCGCCGGTGGCAACAATTCTCACCTCCGAGTTGGTAGTTGATACTTCTGGCTTAGGTGGGCTAACTTCGTTCATGATGACATCGTTAACCTCAGGTAAGGGACCTGTCCTTGGACATGTAGAAGGAACCCACGGGTGCGAAAGGGTTGAAGGGGGAACGGGTTGGTGAAACATGAACGGGACGTTGCTAGAGGAACAAAATGCAGGAGTAAATGGATTTGGTTGAGGGAAGGGAGGGGCCGGTGTTGTCATATCGGTATGTGAGCCTGCACAAAACAGTTAACACTGGCAATTAACAGTTACCCAAAATAAAAGGCATGCTTACGCTTCGCGGGTGTCCTAAAAGGCGAGTCCTCGGGAATCACATCTCTATTCTTGTAGGTGAATTCAAAATCCATAGGGGCTTCTTGAGAACGCCTTTCATAGCGACCTCGAATGTTCATAGTCGAAAGCGAAGAAATCGCGTGGCTAGACAGCAGCACGTGACCAAACTGCCCTACTTATGTTGACTTTGCGTTCCCTCAATTCAACTCTACGTTCTCTTGTCCGGACGCGACGACATTTTCACCCCCTCTCGTCATCATGGAACTCTCTTCCTTCAGCCAACCTCGTCCCAATAGTTATTGAGCAGACTGTAAGACCTCAGCAGTGAACAACTGATATACTTATGAAGTCTATTAATATGGTTTGTTCTCAATTAGGGACGGGGTGAACGATCATATGACATATTTTCTCGTCTTTTGAGGGAGCGCGTTATAATGCTATATGGTCCTGTAAAACATACCAATTGTATACAACTTCAATGTTTGACAAAGCTGTCGCAGATTCGAGATACCGATTCCGCCCTCCTAGTAGCACAATTGTTATTTCTTGAGGCGGAAGAAGCATCGAAACCAATTCATCTATACATAAATTCTCCAGGAGGTAGTGTCACTGCTGGTTTAGCAATTTATGATACTGTATGTGGAATTTTCCAGTTCCACCGTTTTATGATCGTGCAGCCCACATGCATCTTTCCAGATGCAGGTAATCTTTTCCACGCCTGTGTGAACCATTTGACGAGGTCGTTCAGTATGTCTCATCGCCGATTCATACGTATTGCGTGGGCCAAGCATGTTCGATGGGATCCCTCCTTCTTGCAGCTGGTGTGTCTCTATTTCATCCTTTGCATATTCGTGCCATACTTCCTCATCCCTAGGCGAACGAGGGAAGAGACATTGTTTACCCCATGCCAGCATCATGATTCATCGTGCGTTTCAGTCTCTCCTGTCCCGTAACATTCAGGGGGTTTGACTGGATTTGGACTGTCAGAGCCTTCTGGAGGTGCCTCGGGTCAGGCAAGCGACATCGCTATCCACGCAAAAGAGATCCTACGCATCCGACAATTGTTGACCGAGGTTTATCAGAAGCATTGTACGAAGGAAGAGGAGACTAAGGTAGATGCTATGAAGAGGTTCAGTGCGTTATATCACGTATTATGTCTTTGATCATACTTGATTCATGATATATCAGCCAATGCACTCGAACGCGACTATTTCATGACAGGTAAATCAACTATTTTGGATGTGTTGTTGATTTCTCACGATTTTTTGCTTAGCCGAAGAAGCAGTGGGTTTCGGCCTAGTAGACGGAATTTTAGAGCGTAGACTAACGTTGGATACGAAGGAGTTGAGTTCTAAGGAGCCAGGAGGTCCATCTTAACCCCTGAGACGAAGTGTGGGAACAGCTACGTCGATATTATTTGGATTGAAAATATGTAATATTGTTTATAACATTAGGCAGCATTGCAGGGTGAGAATAAGTTTTCCTGCGGTATTGTGGTAATCAAGCTAATACAAGTTTTGTTCATTTCTTCGATGTGGAGAAATAGTACATCATAGAATGGCAACTTAAGTGTGTACACATGGATTTATCCCTTTTAGAGTTTACTTGTTACCTGGATCTTCACCTTAGAGGCAGGAGCACTGGCCACCATACCCCCTCGTGGAGGTTGGCCTGATGTTCTACCGGCGTCTACGGGCAATATCACGCCCGCGATCCATCTAGCCTCGTCACTGGCTAAGAAGACGACCGCATTTCCGACATCCCATCCATAGCCTTCAATCCTCAGAGGTGCCAAATTTTTCCGAATTGTACGCATCGCTTCTGGCATCCCATCACCCACGACCATAGGGGTGAATACAGTCCCTGGGGCGACTGAGTTAACTCGAATGCCGGAAGGTCCATGATGTGCCGCCATGGCTCGCGTCAGGCTGATAATGGCGCCTTTGGAGGTTGGATACAAGAGTGATGGTACACCTGTACGTGCCAAGTAAATCCATCCTTATACAGGACACATGATGAAGGAAAAACTACTTACCCCCTTGCATGCCTGACACGGATGACATGTTTACAATGGCTTTTCCAGTCCCCCGACTAATGTCACTAGGGCGGGTCCTCAGCATTTCTGGTATAGCGTATTTTGACATCAACACCATGCTGAGCACATTGATATCCATGCCCTTTCGTCACTCCTCGACGTCGACTTCAACGGCTGTCCCATCCGCTCCTCCAATTCCAACATTATTCACCAAAATGTCCAGTCGTCTCCACTTTTTTATCGCAGCCTTCATGACAGCTTCGCAATCCGCTGGGCGAGTGACATCAGCACGGATCACGAGTGTACGATTTGGCCCGTGATTGAGCTCTGCTGGAGCTGATTCAATTAATTCCTGCGTGCGCTGTGCCCATGCTAGGTTTATGTCAACCAATACTACTAATGCGCCTGCTCGAGCTAGGAGGATGGATGCTGCGCGGCCGTTACCCACGATATCGGGATCGTTGGGACTCTCGCAACTACCTGCACCAGTGACGATCGCGACGCGGTCGAGGAGGCGTTTAGTTTTTTCAGTATTCATCGTAAGGAACTTTCTCTTTTCAACCTCTCAATTCACTAGTGAGAGGTTATAATTGCCGGTGCTCTATTGTAGCCGTCCATATCCGTGTACGGACCTGATTCGCGCCCGGGTTGGTGCAGATGACTAATCCCATACCCCTTAATTAATAGTGCAACTTAATATCTCGCGAGTCTGAAAAAGAGTTGGAAGAAACTTGAAGCTGAAGTAGATTCATCACAACTATTTAAGGTTAAACAGCAATTGTGCTTATAATTACAGAATTATACTTACACTTCGGATTGAAGACTTTGGGGTATCCCCCCCAATTGCACACTACGATAGAAACACCCTTTTGGACCTGGTTGTGTTTCCGAAAGCTTAATGATGTGCTGAGTAATACTTCGCCATAATGCAATCCCTTCACATTGAAATGTATGGTTTGTCCATCAATCATGTGCATCAACATCAACATTTGCGACTGTCCCCCCAATTGTTGACATGGCATATGAGGTTACCGTCGCAAGTTGATCGAGAACAACTTTACAGCTCGATGGAATTACGGCATTGGCTCTGGGCAGCCCGTGGCTTGAATGTTAAAAGGCCTCAGTTGTAGTTTCCCGGTCTGCATTGGAACCAAGCTGGATTCTTTGAAGACAAGAACGGCGCCTTCTACCTCAACCCTTCCTACGAAAGCTATCGCGCCTGGTCACTGGTTATGATCTGTGCCTCTGTAACAGACTTTCACCAATACCAGTGTCTCTCACGACTGACACACTGACAGATGATAGCAGTCCCAATCGCCTGTCCATCTTTTTATCTGAAACCCAGTGAGTGCCGTTTATTTACAAGCTGCCACGTCCAGTCTTTCACCTGAGCGTCCAACACTACGAATCAGAGAGGTCAGTATCTGACCATTTGATTACGTAAATTCCGCTTGAATTCCTAGTTCTTATCCCTAGAACTACTCGAATCGATGTCGATTCGACTTGCACGCAATGTTCTTCGCCAGGTCGCCATTACTGTTCTGGTCAAAATCGCCCCACTATGCCAAAATGTCCCAAGTCGACTCGAAACTGCCGAACCGTCAGATCTACAGGACGCTGAGCTCTCTGTCCCGTAGAGCGACTGGTATCCTCGTACAGCTACGCACCGGCCATATGTCCCTCAACTCATTTCTCAAGAAGATAAAAGCCTCGGGACTCGGCCCTATGCAAGCAATGCCGGAGACCGTAGTGCACTACCTCAAATACTGCAAACGATACACAGAGCAGCGCAACCAGCTCAGACGCAAGGCAGGAAAGGCCAGCCACTCCATTCACCGGCTGTTGGGGCGACCCCAAGATCATCCTGGCTACCTTGCGCTATATACAGTCCACGCGCCGCTTCGACAAATACACAGACGTAGCACCCCGAGCGAATGACCAACCCCTAAGTGTTTTCTTTTCTGCGATTCGATCATGATCACTCACATAGCGGCTGCACACCTTCTACTTCAACCTGGATCGGCTCTCGTTTTCTGCCGGTCCCCCTAATGTGAGGGATTGGCCCTCCTGTGCCTCCCCGGCCAATACGATACACCCCAGTCCTTCTGATATGCCCCCCCCTTCTGATACTCAGACACTCTCGCTTCACATGCATAGCACTGCACGGGAATGGCGGACACGACAGTGTCGAGGAAGGCCTACATCTTAAATAGTTTGTAGAAATTCATAGAGACCTGGCTTTTCGAAGGAGAGATGGAGACAAACCACAAGCCACAAGCCCACAACCTTGATCGTGAAGGAATTGATCTTTCGCATGCTTTGGTTCCTCCTCTAGTTTTATCTTTGAGGTATTCTGAGTCGACTCGGAAACACAGTTGGCCGTTATGATTTCGCTTCGTGGCCTCGTGCAGCAAGCATGTCTCCAAGTGGTGTTTGGAACTTAGTGCTAAGAAAGGCCAAGAATGGGAAGTATAATTCCCAATCATGCGTGGTGAGAGAGCCATTGCCATTTGGAAGATGGAGTTGATGGCATAGATACCGCATCAATGTTGAAAGATTAATTAGGTAGACATAATTCGAACGACCAAACAGGTATGATGTATTTGCCCTGGTAAAGCATTCTCACCGAGGGTCTAGATTATACCCATTCTAATCTTGGCTCAAGCGAGAGGTGTGTAGTCGGCCGCTCCCATGGTGATTGCCAGGTAGCCAATTGTCGCAGAAGAGATTTACCGTAATAATTTTGATCTATCCTGGATACATAACCGAAAGGTTCTTTTCGGCCACGAAAAATTTGAACTGTATAGGATACTTTGAGTCTTTGCCAGTCAGGTCACTGCAAAATGCAGCTATGTCATGTATTACCCCATCCAGACAACATCATCACCACAATAGAACTCTAGAGTTATCTTTGAAAATCCGAAGACTATTATCCTGGAGGATGAGTGCTTTCCAGTCAAGGCTGAAAACTCAGGATGCAAGGTAGGCAGTCGACTCGGACCGGTACCTCGCAACCGTCTGAATCCTGAAATGGTGTCTGAAAGTGCCGAAATCGTGATTGAGATTGAGATTGGGAATTCACAACTGGCCATCGAAAGTTTGAAATAATCCTTTCGCTGCGTCGCCTGCCCAAGCGCGCGCTTTTTTTTGGCAGGGTTGGTGATGGCTACCCTGATATACTTATGCGGCACGGCAGGGATTCCCACACACCCCAGTGAGGCTGTTACACGCTCAGCACCCTTAATCAATATCTGTGACAACCTGAAGCTCAAGTATCTATCTATTTTTGGACGAGTCATCTTGCGCTGTCACCGGGGGGCAGTTCTTTCCAGCTGCTGAGCGCTGATATACCTTACCCACCTCTCATACGACCCTGACCACAGCTCTCTCGTCTTTCTGTTCGAAAGAAGAGCCAGTCGTCTCAAGTTGGGTAGACCCTTTTCCCCGTTTCTCCCGTGGTTTCTAATCCGCCAAGATACGTAGTTTTATCTATTCACCCATCCGCAGGCGGGTTTAATAGCAACTCGTCCCAATTCTCTTGGCTCCCCTGGTTGAGTGCAGTGCCTAGCGCACACATCCTTTTGACGTGTACTATCATGTCTCTTCTTTCATTCACTTTTCTCAAGTGGACGACTATAGCTGTCGCCGCTCTCCTTTCAATCTGTACGACTTATGTAGAAGGTGAACATTTCATTGTATTGTAAAGTCTATCTTTCTAATAATTTCTATAGCCTCCAGCACACCCCCGCGGCCACTGAAACGACTTGCACAACCATCTATCCACACGCTTGAAATCATGCCTCGGAGTCAATCCTTGCAGCAGCGCTCACATGTCACGTTGCCAATACCCCCTGATTCACCCGTACTCCAATACTCTGACTCCTTCCGTCTCACTATTGGGGCATTTGAAGACATATTTCATCTTCATTTACGCCCTAATCCACATATTCTGCATTCGTCTGCCCGTATCAATTATTACACAAACGGCCCTAATGGAGAGGCCATTCTGGATCGTACGGAACCCCTCCTAAGAGGCAGCGTCAAGGCATACTGGGGTGAGGTTATTCACCCTGATGTCAGCCATAGTCGTATGAGGGAGGACACTGTTGGTGGCCTTTTAAACTCTGAAAATCAGCCATTGGGCTGGGCACGTATTATGGTACATCACCAAGGGGATATTGACGCTGGGCTGCCCCCCGTATTCGAGGGCGCATTTTCCGTCAATGGTGATATACACCATGTTATGACGAAGGATAATTACTTCCGCACTAAACATCCTCTTGACCCTGACGTTCTTTCTCACCCTGAAGATCCCTCTTCAGCTCTTGTTGTCTTTCGCGACTCCGACATCATGAACCATAACGAGGAAACACAATTACGAGCCTCGGGAACACCACCCCCTTCATCCAATAAGATGGATAGCATCCCCGTGTCTGATCCTGGTGCCCCAAGCTGCTCTCATGATCGCCTTCAATGGAACTCAGATCCTTCACTAAATCCTGTCCTAAGGCACTCCAAATCACCAACATGGTTCGATAAGCTTGGCCTCCGCGATTGGGATTATATTGTTGGACCCAATACAAGTGATTTGGTGAGACGTGACGACGTTGCTGGCTCCACAACGAGCACAAAGTACATAAATCCTCGTTTGAGAGTTTGTCAGATCACTCACTATATTCTGTAGCTTTGCGAATCACATTGGGCAAACAGCTGGTTGTCCTCTTGAGCAGACGATAGTGAGCAAATTTTATGGTGGGGAGGCTGAATATTTATGCGTGGATTTATCAGGTATACACGGGCGTTGCTGCTGATTGCAAATATGTTCAGCAGTACGGATCGACTCAAAACGCTACCTCAGCCATCTTGAACGATTGGAACACAGCCAGTGGGGTGTACAAGGTAAGACAGGCACGAAACACGTCTTATGATTTGCGATTGACACTTGCCAAGTCAACTTTCAACATAAGCTTAGGTATTTTGCTTATTGACATGCACGATACAACATGTCCTTCACCTGTTGATCCCTCCCGACCCTGGAATGTCGACTGCAACGTGACTTTAAACGATCGTCTCTCCCTTTTTTCCAAGTGGCGTGGTGACAAGGGTGAGGATGGCACTGGGCTTTGGCACCTGATGAGTGGTTGTCCAACCAACACCGAAGTGGGTGTTGCTTGGCTGGGGACACTTTGTCAGACAACCGCATCCGGCAACCCCGGCAACTTTGTCTCTAGTACTGCAGTGTCTACCGCGTGCAGGAGTGAGTGGCAAGTCGTTGCTCATGAAACCGGTCATAACTTTGGTGCAATTGTGAGTCCCCTGATGGAACTTCGTTGGTGGCCACAAATTTATTACTCTTCACTTGTAGCACGACGTACGATACATCTGACGAATTGTTGCCCTGTCTCGAACTGACTTCTACTCTTCCCATTTTTTTGTAGTGTACTTCTGGTTGTAACTCGACCAGCCCCTGCTGT
>QFEC01001012.1:0-28317 GCA_003316585.1 Gomphus bonarii | reverse complement strand
TTCTAAGGTCACATGACTGGTATGAGTCACTGCTAAAATAGGAGCTTGAATAGTGAATCAATTACTGAGACATGACATAGCTGTTTCCTTGGTAAATCCTTTATTTAGCAATAAATGGGTGCTTTAGACCGGTTTATAGCAAGTGATTCAGGTCAGGGGCTGTTTTGAGACATCTTGGAGTGTTACCCTAATATTTGTATGAGACAGGGAATGTCTCAGACTAATATTTGTGGGTTTCTAGGGAGAAACCAAGAGTTTGGCTCTGGGCTTGAAATTGGCTAAGGTCCGAGTATCTGGTGGCGGAGTTTTAAAATAAGGCCAAACCTTCGGTGGTAAACAATAGAAGTTGAATTAAGGGTGAATGGAAGTATTAGGGAGTATTGCGAAGGACCAGAAGGGTTGAAAAAAGCCTAAGAGAGAATATTTGAACAAGAAAAGTTAAATAGATGCTAATAAAAGATAAGGTAGTTGTACTTGTACATTGTATGAGGCTCATGTTTTTGTACTTTGATCTTTTTAATTGTTTTTGTCTTTTAGATACCAGGCTATTTAATATGAAAGTTCATAACCTAAGAGACAGATCCCCAACAAGTGTCAATGAAGACAAGGAGCAATTCTGGTTTTTTAGGCAAGAAGAACTAACTCTTTACTGATGCCCTATAGTACTACTTACACAATGTTACTGTTTCAACATGTTATGAATGAGAAAAGAAAATGGGCTGCTTTGGGATAGATGCATCAACACTCCATGCTATATGTATTATTGTGTCACATATTGTCATCCTGTTTCCAATTGGTATCCCTTGAAAATGCTTGATGCTTCTCTTTGTTGTGTGTACTTGTTTCTCCTTTGATTTCCTTGAGTCTGGGTCCCATCCATCAGTTTCAATGAGGCACTCGGTGCCTATGAATGCATATATGCACCCCTCTCTCTCCTGTCTTAGCTCCTAAGTCCTCCAGTCCTTCTGTATACCATTTCTATTCTCCTTCTTTCTCATTTCCATCATCACCACTGTCTCTATGTTTTGGGGTTATTCCTGTACATCCTTTCCATTCCTTCCATCTCCTAGCCGCCCGGGTGCTTCACTGCCCTGGAGGCAAAATGCTGTGGCTGCATACCGTCTAAAATACTCTGTAGCTATGGGGAATGTATGTAATTGTTAGCTTTCTTTTTGTAGGTTCTTTGGGTAGCCATTTAGTTTTGTCTTGCATGCATATACTGGGTGTGGGGGTCAGTGTTCTCTATCTATATACTTTTCTATATGTTTTTATCTATTCTGTACTTAGGGAAATATTATGCTCTTATTTACAACAATCCCTGTGTAGGATGTTTACTGTAAAAGATCACATCCAAATTAAGCTCTCAGTTTAATATAAATGTTAACACAGATGCTCTTCTCTGTGAGGGGCAGGGTCACACAATCGAATAAACACAAATGGGTGACAAAATCTAGCACTGGTAGACAGGCATGCCATGCCATCCACATGTTAGACTTATATCAAATAACTTATTGCTCCAGGGCTATAAATTTGGTAGAAAGAATGAAAAATGAAAAACTTGGGATAATCAAAAGTATTTTTTTACTATTTGTACTTCCACATGTTTTTGTGTCACGTGTCATCACGCATCACTTTCACAGAGGGTAAACTGATTTATTTTTCATTAACCTGCAGCCCTTCTTTCCACATGTATATGAGGTGCATTTCCCCCATGAGTTCTTCATTATCCAGATATTCTTTTTTTCTTTCCTGTTTTGTGATTTTCAAAATGCTTTACGTCCTGCGGATCAGTCCTTCCGCATTCATTGTAATGGTATGAAATTGTCAGGGGTGGAATGACAACTTTCAAAGTATAATTGTTCACCCTCCTGATCAGATGCAACCCAGCGAACATATCTGAGTCTCTGTTTGCAAGTCTCTACATCTACTACACATACTCGTTTGTCACTGACTTGCACATTGTATATTCCACAACAATACCATGTGCTAAGTTCCCAGTTTGGCCCCTATATATTGGGAGTGCTCAAAACCCTTCAGATCTGAATTGCCTGGTATATACCCGGTAAATACTGTGAGCCTAAGCATTTTTTTTTATCAAAAAAAAAACAATAATATTCCATTTTATCCTTATGCTCATCGCTCATCACTCATCTAGGATAACCCAAAGCTTAAGAGTGTAACATACCCCGAGTAGTATACTGAACAGCTTCTGCCTGTAAACTAAAGCAGATTTGATTTTAAAACCCGATGAAGCCGAAGTCGAACAAGGCCAGGCCTGAGCTGCAATTGTTGTCAAGCAATTGCATGATCGATGGCGAAAAATCAGATAAAGCTAAATCTGGTGACACCATGTATTAACCTCTACCGGATTGAGCCATGTCCGTAGTCAAGCAGCATGTCAGTTAGAAGTCAAGAAATGATGTAGCTAAACACCACCAAGGTAGGATATTGCTCAATCATTAGGTATATTAGAGTGGGTATTCATTAATCAGTCTCTCCATGTTATAAAATATCCTCTATCACATCTTACATACATCACACAAGACAAAAATAGATAAAACAAATAGTTAAAGAGAACAAAGACTCCTTCCACACATATATGCATTCAGAACCCAAGCAGACATTCATAACTACCATCCCCAAAAGAATCACTTAGATAGCTCCATTCCTGACACTTACAGAACATTTTAGATACCACGTGGACACAACACTTTGATCCTGGGGCAGGGAAGTGCCTGGGCGGCTAAGGGACAGAAGGGATAGAAAAGACTTACAGATTTGACCCTGAAAGGATCAGACGGCAGTCACGACGGAAATAAAAGAGAGAAGGCATGAAAACAATATAGAAAGGGACTGGAGGACTTAGGAGTTGAAACAGGAGAGATAGGGGCACATATATGCAGACACAGGTGCCGGCACTTACATTGGAACCGATGGAAACACTCAGGGATCAGCAGGATGATCAGAAACACAAAGATATATACCAAAGAGAAGACTCAAGTTTTTTCAGAGACTACCGATTGGAAACGGACAGCAAAATAGGCGATGCAGTGATACATATAGCACGGGGACTCGACGCGTCTATCCCGATGCAGTTTTATTTCTTTCTTTGCTCACAAATGATTAGTATTGCAACTCTGTATAAGAACTAGCATAGTAGATAGTGAAAAGTTAGTTCTTTTTGCCCTCAAAAGCAATAATCGCTCCTTGTCATCACCGGTGCTTTGCTTACATCAA
Organism: Gomphus bonarii; assembly: GCA_003316585.1. Classification (NCBI taxonomy): domain Eukaryota; kingdom Fungi; phylum Basidiomycota; class Agaricomycetes; order Gomphales; family Gomphaceae; genus Gomphus; species Gomphus bonarii. The sequence continues at coordinate 25,080 of QFEC01001012.1, read as the reverse complement.
TATCACATTTCCCACCGAAGGCTCGTCGTTCGAGACCTGAAAATATTCAGAGAAGTTACCAGTTACCTTAAGAAGTGTCTCACAGTTTTTCAAGCACACAGGATCGATAGCAGATTTGCTATTGAATTTATGATTCATACAGTTACCAGAGCCAATCTCCTGGTACAGGTGCTAAAGAGCTGTACAGACTACCCCAGGACTCCTGGACAGATACTCGTCCACCACATAGCATACAATACCATACTAGACTTACACCAGACTCTAGATACATCTCCTTTCACGTAGAAACCATCCCCACCCCAAAAACACTCTTAATTACACTCCAGAGTTATAGTATTGTTGGGAATTGTCAGGGTTCAGCTCAGGGTTTATTGTCGGTTGTTGTTTCTTGTTGATTTCCTTCCATGACCTTCTGTCACTTTCCAGAACCTTCTGTCATCTTCTGTAACCTTCCAGAACCTTCCATAACTTTCCACCACTTTCTGGGACTTTCCAGAACCTTCCGTCACCTTCTGTGACCTTCCATTAGGGTATATAAGTGTGACTGGTGTAGCGCTTACCCCTCAGCTTGATCTCTGAGGATTACCGCTACACCAGGTGGGAATTACCCTTATCAGCTCACTAAATATTGGAGCATCTTGTTGTTGTGACCTTGTCAATAGCGTCGCCCTCACAGGAATGCTGGAAACATTAGGGAAGACTATAGATCGAAAGGAATATAAAAGTCTTGAAACTGTAATTGTTCACATTCTAGCAGTTGCAGTCCCTGCCTTAAATACATATCTGTAGCTACCATACCCTTTGTACTATTGTAGTTCCTTGTACTATGAGATGTCCTTGTAATGAGTTCTTTGTACTACCATGTCCTTTGTATGACCGGTTGTCTGATACTACGGCTGAATTGCCGTTTATTCAACAAAGACAAGTCTACCCCATATAATCAGTTTTCTAATTTATTTTATTTCAAGTTTATTTACACACTTTCTTTTCTATTCCATAAGTTGAGCACAATACACCATTATGAGTCTAGTTCGAATCAATTTGAGTTAAATGAGGTGCATATACTCATGTATGAGTCATTTAACCCATTTAAAATTGAGGAACGTCTTCTCTAGACATTGACACAAGCCAACATATTGATATTGAGTCTATATCTATTTCCTATACATTTTCTTTCGTTAAATTTGAGCTTCATGACTCACGTGACAAATACATCCATTTTGGAACCAACTGAAGTGCCCAAAGCGTAACCAGATCCTGGCATGGAACCAAAATGGAAGCAGATATGGATGGATTGAGAAGAACATATCTCACTCCACAATTCCCAGACAAGTATTCCATGTTTTGTAGTAAGTTTTTTTGTATACACTCTATCGTCATCACCACTCCCCATGACACTTTTCCTACATCACTCCCCCTTGATATATTTATGATTCATGTTGTCAGACCACATGTATTCTATCTTTTCATGCGATAACTTGTGTCTCCTAGCTCTTGTACATTTCCAATACTTATTAAAACATTCATCCAAGCATTTGAGCTCTCACTTCAAGTTATAAGTGTGTTCTGGTTATATTCTTGAGTTTTCTCTGAAATATTTTATTTGCAGCATGATTGTTTTATTTAAAGTAGTTGTTTCGTTTTCTGAACAGGAATTGTAAATGTAGAAACCTTCAACTTTCCTCATTGTTGTGGAACTATTCGGTGTGGTGACTACGTGATTAAATATATATGTTCTGCATACCTAGGCCATAGTTTGCTCCCACGATCGCGTTTAAATCTCGACCCAAGGTAGCCCTGGAAACCACTAGCTCAGACTGTTATTTAATCTTCCGCCGGACTAACATTTGCGATTGGCTGAGCCTTAATGTTTTACAGCTACGCTGGTTTTTCCCTTCAAGCATTGTCATTATGGCTGTCGTACTTGAGGGATTGGCTACAGTTCCGTATTCGAATGCCCAGGCACCTGGAGTCATTGTAAGTTCAATTCGTGAATTCCTTTCAAGCTCAATGTTTGCGCTCCGTTCAGGCATTGACTGTGGTTGGAATTGTCTCTTTTATTTCCATTTGTGTGTTGACGGGGGTGTTGGTGGCGAGTGCTATGTAAAGTTCGCGTTTGCGGCCCCTACATTACTCAAGTCAGTTGTTTCCAGGTGAAAGTCTACCAGCATGGCACCGGGATACTTCCACAGACACATTTTGCGCCTTATTTCACATCGCTCCTTCTTGCCAACTTTATCCAATCCATTGGGTCCATATTGAATATAGACTGGTTGCTTCAATGGGGGACAGTGTATGAACCTGCTTGTGTAGCTCAAGGTACGATGTACGTTGTTCTCGCTAGTCCATCTTCCCAAACCGTTTTTCAGGCGTGATAAAGAATATTGGTAATGTTGGCACAGCTCTGTGGTACATATTTTTTTTTCTCTTTGTGTTCTTATCTCTTATTGTGCATTTTATTCTATCTTTCGGAAAGGTCACTCGTAAGCAAGTTCGATGCCCAACCGCTGTGATAATCTGATTTTTCGTTCAGATCATCGCCTTCCATCTTTTCGATGTCCTTTTTCTCAGACGCAAACAACAACGAATTACACCTTTGGCCACTGTCATAGGAACCTGGACTCTCATTTTCTGTATCGCTATGTTCGGCCCTGTTTTCCTCCAGAAGCCCTCGCAGGGCCCTTTTTTTGGCGTCTCTGGGTACTGGTATGTTTCACATCTTGTCCTCCCTGAGTGTAGCTCAACGAATTTCGCATGAAGGTGTTGGATCACATCAAGTTATCCTCGTGCACGTATTTTCCTCGAGTACATGTTTGTAAGCAGTTATATGTTCTGATGGAGTAATTCGTCCTCACACATTGAAGATGTTCGTATCCGCCTTCTTCTGTGGCATCATACACTTTATCGTATTCCTTCGTTTGCGTGGAAATCTTAGCGGCGATAGCTGGCGCAATATCCGTTTCCGCCACATTCCATATTCTGAGAGATGGGCCCTCAAGCTTTCCAGAGATGAGGTAGACAGCAAAATGTATAAAGTTGCCATGCAACTCATGTGGTATCAACTTTGCTCTGTAGTCATGTAATTTGCCTTAATAATTGTCAATGATTGCAGGTACCCGGTTTGTATCATCTATTTCTTCAGAAAGAGACATGAATGAACTTCCTTACTTGATTCGCAGCTGATATACACAATAGGAATCATACCCATTGCTGTGGTACGATTTGTCGACTTCTCCGGGGATATTGTTCCCTTTTGGTTCACTATCAGTGCCGATTTCTTATTCAATCTTAACGGCAAGCCTTTACAATATGGTGTCAGAGTGAGCCTTACAAAGCGATATTAGGCTTCTGCAACGTCCTTCTCTTTGTTGCTACATACAAACGCCTTCCCACAACTTACCTCCCCACGTTCTCAGAACCCCGTAAATCACTTCATGAGGCCAACTATGGGATCACCCCTTTCGTCTTACCGGCGGAAAACGAAAATCAAGCGAACAGCCTACAGAGACAAGCCCAGGACACAAATGTATTCATGTTGGACATATTGCAATCGCCAGATTTCGCGACGCCTTTGACAACGCGTAAGCAGTTTTGACTCTCTTTGATCGGACCGTCACCTCTTCGTTGTTCGGTGCAAGTATCATGTATGTTAGAATCTCCCCTGGTTTAGAAGTAAACTGACCTATTCTCTAAAGTTGCACTCTAAGCATGGTAGTTCATATCATCACGGTGTTATGCTGCATCAGCTACAATATGCGAACTAGATCAAAAATTCATGGGACAGAGGGGGTCGGGAGATTTTCCGTGTAACCGATTGAAATATATGTAGTGTCGACAAAAGGTTCAAGTTGGACAACTGAACTGTTGAGAGAAAATGTTTAGCTGCAAATGGCCAGCATGTGACCATGAGCTGTGCCGTGGTAACAGGGAAATGGGGACCACAAACAAAAGATAATGTCATCTTCAAAAGGTTTCATTAGATTCTGAATCAATGCTACGTTAAAGAAGACCTTGTGTTTCTAAAAGTCAAGAAGCGACGTTGCCCTTGACTTTGGAACTTATACGGAGCTTCTTGATTTGTGAAAACACAACTCTTCTCGATATTCTTTCTTTATCTTTGAAGTCATCATCAAAGTTAGTCCACAATCACATGATAAAAGCTGTCTATTGTGCGCTTCTGCTGCACTGATCTCGAACTCCGGCAAAGTCGGTTAGATTTTGACAGGTGGTGCAGTTGCTGCATAATTAAATAATACATCTGATCCTGTGATGGGAATATCCATGCCTTGTCGCGATTCTAGAGTGATGGTTCCAGGTACCTACATCATATCACGTCATTATCATAACGTCATCGCGAAGAGAGAAGCCCCATTGATCGAGCTCTTTCTACCCCCGGAAGTCTAGCTCAATCCTGACGGCCAGGAATATCAAACTACTACGGGGAATACTCATGATCAATGTAGGTCACCCCTTCGCTCAGGTGGTGCCACTTCTCTCCCCCTCGTTGGAGTTCCGGATGAGTTCATCCAGGCATGCGGTCGCTGGTTGTCTGACAGCTTCAAAACCTCCGTTCGTAAACATTCCAAAATTCTCCAAGCACTTCTCCAATCACTCCACCTGAATTTCCATCACGACACCTCATTCTATTTCTCATTATTAGTTTCTGTCATCTAGTGGTCTCTCTTGCTCAATGTCATTCTGTTTAGGGCGCCTTGGCGCCAAACCTCCCTTAGCCGTATCCGCGCACACAAAAGAAATATTTGTTAAAGGAAAGAGGTCAAACTTGATGAATCATTCACGCTCATCATGCTCACTGCCACCTGGATTCGTTAGCGCCCTCTATTCCTGTCTCGAGGAGTGCGTCCCCCTCCTCTTACACATCTTTTGCGTTCTCCTCTCTTTGGAACGAACCTATTATCCCCTACCAGTACAGTGATGGTCCACTGAGCGTTTCCCTGGCTATTGCTCAATTGTAGCTGGATCCCCTGATATCTATACTGAACCACTCTTAGCTGCCATTGACTGCTATTACAGGGTGGTTTACTAGCTATTTCTTCAGCAGGTTTCTAGCCATACGCTGCTTTCTCAGGATCCCTCATTCTCATATATTCATTGCCCACCCATTTTCTCCTAGTTTCTGTTATAAACAAAGGAACAAGGATGCTACAAAAGATAGATACATAGTTAAAACTACAGAAAAATTATATAAGGACTGAAACTAGCATAAAAAGACCAGTTATATGCATGGAAAATTAAAGATAATAATCATACAAACCCACCACAAAAATAACCACAGTCCTAGCTATATTCCCCATCTCTCTATGAATATTTTACTTGTACTACAGACATGAGACTTGGTTCCTGGCACTTTAGCACCTTGGCAGCTAAATGAGCAGAAGGTATGGAATGGAAATAGGAGATGATGCAGGGACATTAGGAACACTGGAACAAGCAGGAATTTATTGGAAATGAGGTAGAATTGAACGGGAAAAGGTCCAGAGCAGTTAGGGACTCAGGAAGAGACCAGGTGACCACATATATGTCACCACCAGAGGTTGCCAATTGATTCACACTTCTTACAGCATGCTATTGATATAGCATAGCATGAGGAATAAAAGAGGACCAAAGAAAGAAGGTCTAAAAAGAATTTGCAATATTTTTTTCTATTTCCAATAACCTGGCTATGGTATATGTGACTGCCTAACTTCATACAGTGTGGAAATCTGTCACTTCCAACCAGATTTGGTTGTATTTCCTTTTTCTCTTCATTAGTAATTAGATATTCACATCTTGTATAAGTATTACAAAGTCTCATAGGTAGTACTTCAGCAATTAATTGTATAATGATTATTTACTCCTTGTCTTAACCAGTGCTCAATCAGTTTAACTCTTAAATCATTACTCTACCACTTCAAACTCATCATTCGAGTTCTGGAACACTCCAGATAGGTTCTTGCTATTCAGGATCAGTTACTCATTACATTTGGAGCACTACAGACTGCACATTCAATTGTTATTGAATTTACAGTGTACTCAGAAATCAGTCCCAAGTTCCTGGTACTGGTGCTAAACTGGAAAGCCTTTAGAAGTCTTGTTGCCAGAACAACAAGAAACTCTACTATTAGAAATTATAACAGAGAGTTACAGTAGCCAAGGATCACCCTGAGTCATCAACCTTTGCATTTACTCACAAACCCAACAGTTTCTGCTCTTTCTTACTTGTTTATTTATTTCATTGTGTGTGAAGCTTTTCCCCATATGGTTTCTTAACACATTGCACATGACTTGGACATTACTTCTCTTGTTTGTTTTTCTCTCTGTGGACTTTGTTACAATATATATGGCTTGTTGCTCTCTTGTATGATACAATCTCTTGCTCGATGTCAGTCCATTTGGAATACCATGGTGCCCAGCTCAACCAGCAATGAAGAATTTGAGAGTATTTGTTATATCATCCAGGATAGTCTTGATCAATGTTTCCACTATCTAATGTGTGAAGAATTCATTAATTAGTGTCTATAAGAATAATGTTGTAACTGAGAGGCACCTTTTTATTACTCTTACCACTAACTCTCAATAATAGAAACTTGTGAACTTCTTTATCTAGCTCTAGAACCAACTATATAGATGCCATTCTTATCCTCATACATCTCTCTAATATCATTGGTTTGATACCAAATAATGAGATATAACACAGGGAGAGGTCACATCATAACCCTAGACCCTGTTTTCAATGTATATAATGTTATAAATAAAAGAGAAAGGGAAAAAGACTAAATAAAAGTGAAAAACAGTAGTACACTAAGTATATGCATGGAAAATAAGGGATAATTAAGAATAAAATAAAAGAGAATAAAAAAACAATATTTCAGGGGATTACCATCCTATTCTATCATATTTATATGTATCCAATCAAGCAGCATTTGTTCTGGAGAACAAGCATCTGGGTAGTAGTAGGGCTGAAAGAATAGAACAAATGAACAGAAGGCTGCTGGAACAATACAGATACAAATATATATGAAAGTCATGAAGGACCAAGATACAAGATTAAGGAGAATACATTAGATGGTGCATACATATATGCACCTACTGGCACCATTTATCATTATTGGACTTGTATCCTATAAACTACTCAAGGGAAGAGCTATAGAAAAAGTTAGAGTGATATATAAAAAAGATGGAAAAGACAATCTATTATTTCCAATAGGCCCAACCCTGTATATAGTTAGTAAAAGGACAGAAAACCAAAAAAGAGAACCAAAAGTAGATAGAGTACCAGATATATGTATGGGAAAAAAATTAAATACAAAGAAGAAAGGGTAGAAAAAAGATTCAGAGTATTCCTGTTTCATTTCATCCCTACACAATTATTTTACTTATATTTTGAACACATGGCACTTACCTGGGGGAGAAGTGCCTAAGTGGTGGAGAGGTGGAGGGTGTAGGATTGATATAGAAAACTCCATTAGAAGGATAAGGACAGGGGAGGCAGAGGGAAAAGATCAAAATTGTAATTAAGAGTTGCATATGGGGTAGGGGGCAATCTGCTAAGTAGATTCTGTAACTACTGAAGTGTTTCTGATGATCTATGTACAAGAGTTAAGTTGTAACTGCATGGATATGTTAATCTGTCCAGAAGTTGCAAACCAGCCCTTTAGCACTGGTACTGGGGGGTTGGCCTAGTATTCTAAACAACTTGTAAACTCAATAGAATAACAAGTAGCTTGTCTGTATGCTTCACAATTTGTGAGAAATGTTGGGATAGTAACTGGAAACTTATCTGTTCATCAAAGGCAACTTGTTCTGATCCATCTGGTGTCCACAACCACTGTGTGTTTGCTTTGGTGAGGTTGTTTGGGGGTTTGGAAATGTGAAAGAAATTGTCTACAAATCAATGATAGAAGTTGACAAATCCAAGGAAGGATCTTACTTCAGTGACATTGTGTGGGGTTGGCCAGTCACATACTCCTGCTACCTTCATTGGGTCCATGGCTGCCTTTCCTGCTGAGAGGATGGGTCCAAGGTATTCCACTTCTAGTTGTTCAAATATGCATTTCTCTGGTTTCAGGTATAGGTTATTAGAGTAAAGGATTTCAAGAGGTTGTTATACATTTTTTCAATGGGCTTCAAGGGATTCTGTGAAGATGAGTATGTCATCTATGAACACCACTACAACCCCTTCACCAATGAGCTTCTTGAATATTTCATTCATCATCATTTGAATGATGGCTGGACTATTTATGGGACCAAATAACATTACCAGAGGTTCATATAGACCTTGGTTTGTTTGGAAGACTGCCTTCCATTCATCTCCTTCCTTTATGTGCACAATGTTGTATCCCCAGCAGACATCTAGCTTTGTAAAGTGTTTGGTCCTGGGAGTGGCAACCCTGTTTATGATATCTGACACAAGGGTAGCAGGTAAACATTCTTGATTGTTATATCATTAAGCTTCTGGTAGTCTTGTACATTGCAGAGGCCACTGTCTTTTTTCTTTACAAGAAGACTGCCCATTGTTATGATTAACAAGACCACTGCAATGATTAAAATGCAGGGAAAAAATGTAGACTTGAGAATTATCAGAAAAACACTTATAAACTTGAAGTGTGGGCTAAAAAGCTAGTTTATTTTATGGTAAAGTCTGTCCTTATATACTGTAGAACTATAGGAGTGAGGGGGTGAATTTATCATGTGAAATGTGGTGAACATGAGGGGCAGGGGCTACATGTGATAAAATAATGAGGGGAAATGATGTGGGAAATCTGTCATAGTGGGAAGTGGTGGAATATCATGGAAACATACATATAAATCATCAGATAAATCGTCATTGTGTTTAGGGAAGTATGGAATATGTTCTGGTCTGTCCGAGATGCCCCCAGCAGTTTTCTTGTACAAAGGGTTGACTCCATTTGCATGTTTTGAACAATCACATGATGCACATAAAAAATGTTTGAATGATATATGCTTTGACTCCTTGGATTGGTTGATCAGACCATCCGTTGATTTGTTGCAGTAGATAATAAATTCAATTTGGTGACGGTTAGAACTCAGGTATGCATGAATACGCATGGCTCAGGTACATGTAGTTTCATGCCTCAGTTTGCTCAACTTGACTCAGACTCAGGTTCCAGGACTTGTATACATGTCAATGGCTCATCTCATGTGTGTATAAGTGTCTTGTGGTAGTTTCTCATTGTCTTGTAATGGTTTCTCATGTATTGTGGATATTAATTGGTTTGTGAGTGAGATGGGATGAGTGGGATGGAGTGATATTGCTTAATGTATAGTTTCCAACAGGGATGCCATGAGTGATTTAGAGGAGTGAACACAATGACTCTTTAAATTTTCTTCAAGGAATGCATCTAGCTCTCTTCGCTCATTGGGAGACATTGGATAGACTTTGGTGCTAAAGGACTTAGCACCTGGAATCAGCTTGATTGCATGGTCCCAAGGTTTACATGGAAGGAGTTTGTCAAAGGACTCCTTTGAGAAGATATCCTTGAATTCCTGATAAGGTTTTGGAACAAGATCTTCAAAGGATTTAGGTGTAAGCTCCAATGCCTTTTGAGCAAGCTGTTGCAAAACAGTTGAGTCTGCACCAACATCTTCATGGTTATCCCCAACAAAGACTACAAAGAGTCTGTCTCCCTTTTCAGGCGAGTATAATGGCTCTTCAACTGTAGCACATGTGTGTTGGTCAGGAAGATGTGCATGGTCTTCTTCAATGTCTGGAACTATCTCAACCTGGGGTTTCTTGTTGATTGGTTCAATACTGTTGAGCCACAATACTATTTTTGATGATTTTTATGAGATGATTATGAGCCGACCTATTCAAGATTATTGAGTACAAACCTTCCATGGTATTATCAGGTGGATCCAACCTATTTGGCATGCATGTGTATGCATACATGCATGTATTTGTACATTTTCCAACAATTATGAGCCTATATGGCTACTGACTACAATCTGATGCTCAAGATAGTTCAAAATAATTTTTGTGGCATTTTTCCATATTTTTCCAATGCCATATATGATGTCAATTGTTATTTTGCTGTGGTGTACACTCGAAGTGAAGTTGTGAGGGCGATGCTATTGACAAGGTCACAACAACAAGATACTCCAATGTTTAGTGAGCTGATAAGGGTAATTTCCACCTAGTGTAGCGGTAATCCTCAGTTTATACAAGGTTACTAGCAATAAATACATAGAGAGCCCACCTGGTGTAGCAGTAATCCTCAGAGATCAAGCTGAGGGGTAGCTGTTACACCAGTCACACTTATATACCCCAATGGAAGGTCACAGAAGGTTATAGAAGGTTACGGAAGGTTCTGGAAAGTCCCGGAAAGTGACAGAAGGTTATGGAAAGTTCTGGAAAGTTATGGAAAACGATGGAAAGTTCTGGAAGATTATGGAAAGTCATGGAAGGAGATCAACAAGAAACAACAACTGACAATGAACCCCGAGTTGAACCCTGACAGAAGTGCTCACGCAGAGGCATTTGTGGGCACTTGTGGATGCCAAATCATAGAAGTACTTCTCCATCCATTACTCTGTTCAAAACATCTCAATACCCTGCTGTGTTAATTCCAACCAAATCCAATCATCAGAAAATCCGCTATTCATTATTTTCCCAATTAGGATGAAAATAGATGCACAAACATTCGCATATTTTCATAGGACCAGCATGAGCCTGGCCAGCCACCAGCCTTACAAAATATATTTAGTTTTTGAATATTTGGTTTCTAGTATATACACTATTATGTTTTATTGTTCTTTTCTTTCCCCAATCCCTGTATAAATATTTTTCATGTATGATGTCATGTACACATCATCCCCTCATGTATCCATGTCTCATTATTTTTCTTTGTCCCCTATTTGTACAGTATTTAGTGTAAATAATGTAAAAAGAACAAGAGAGCTGTTGTTGATCTCTGACTGTTATTCTGTGAACTAAAAATCTTTTTTATTACAACTTTTCCCACATTCTTAGGCTCTTAATCTTGTCAAATACCATATGATTCAGGGTAGCAAGTCATATTTACTTACACCAGAGTGCCAATTAACCTCTGGGTTATGCTCAGTGAACAAGGTATGTTCTAGAATGATCACTAGGTGTCCCAGGCTAGTGACAGAAAATGTGGCATGTTTCATGTGATGTCCATATATGCAGATGAGGTCAACCTCTTCCTCGATTGAACCTGCTTCATTAGGAGTGCTGTCAATATTATAGATGGGTATGGCATGAGGGAGGTGGCAGGTTTTGAGTCTTTCAGCTCAGATGAATTTAATGTCAATGAACATTCCAGTGGTGTCACTGTCAAGAAGTGCATCAATTGCTAGATGGCATCCAGTGTCAATGGATTAGACCTCCAGGGGAAGTCTCATGCACTGATGAGTGTCAGTAGAGTGTACAGAGAAAAGAGGAAGAGGTTGTTCTTCATGGTTTGAGGTGATGGGTTTGATTTTAGGCATGGCATGGTTGGGTTTTAGTCTGGTCTAGGGTTGGAAAGGAGTGTAGCATGTCTCTTGTATTCCCTGGTGTATATGTTTCAAGAACTGAACACCAATTTGTCAAACAGGGCATGCCCTTCACTGCTGACTTGCCTAAAAACCCTGTTTCTCTCCTTCTTCAGAAGTTTGGACCTTTTCCTTCTGTGCTGCTTCATGAGCATCTAGAGCAGCTGCTGGTTCTTAGATCATGTATGTAAGTGCTGCTCCTGTGAGGTTGGTGCTGAAGGGAATGAATTTAGATAGTGCAACTTCAGTAGGTGCACAAGGGAATTTCAGATTAAAAATTGGTTCCTCAGTATGTGTCAAAACACTATTATTCAAAGTATACTACCTAAAAATTGGCTACATAATCTTTCAGTAACTAAAATTACATATTATACATGAGGCTCACCTCCTCAATGTGTGTGTGAAAACACTGAGGAGGGGGTATGCGAATGTGTCTCATCCACATATATACCCCTAGCCTTTTTGGCATCCAGAGTGTTGGTCAACCAAATTGTTGGCTATGACCAAAAATCCAAGATGTGTGTGATGACTCAATGAGGGAGCGAAATCAGAGAAGCTGTGTTGATAATAATACAATAACAAGAAAATACAGACCTCAACAAATTAGTGTAAAAATAAATAAATAAACTCTGAAAAATATCATAGATAATTTGAGCCCTTTTTTATTGAAAAAAAATTAAAGAAATGTCAATTTAAAATATATTTAGCTTGACATGAGGGTGGATTGAAGATGTACATCCTACATGCCCCCTCAAGCTGAATATATTCTGAGTTTTTTTATTAGGGTTCTGGACTTAGGGCTTGGAAGCCCTTTAGTCAGAATGTCAGCCAGCATTTGTTCTGTTGGCATGTATTCAATGGCGATGTCTTTTGATTCAATTATATCTCAGATGAAATATAATTTAATATTGAAATGTTTGGTCCATGTATGTTGTTGGTTGCCATAAGCAATTGTAATTGCTGACTGTCAGAATAGAGTTTGATTGGACATTTGAGTGGTTTGAATACTTCAGTGTTAAAGTGACACATCCAGAATGCCTCTTTTGCCACATGGGTTAGCACGATAAATTCCACTTCTGTTGATGATAGTGCCACAATAGTCTGTTTTTGCCAAGAGATAGATCCTCCGACAATCTGGAAGACATGCAGAAATTGTATGTCTATGATCTTGTAATGCCCAATCAGCATCTGTATAACCTACCAGACCATTGTAATTTCCTAGTGTTAGTTTATAATCTTTGGTTCTTTTTAAATACCTGAATATGCATTTAACTGCATTCCAGTGTATAGGACCTGGATTTTCAAGGAATTGAGATAGGAGTGATACTGAAAAGATTATATCAGGCTGGGTTGCTACTGCTGCCCACATCAATGAACCAATAGCTTCTCTGTAAGGAATCTTAGCCATAGCCACTTTGTCCTTGGTAGATTTAGGGCATTGATCCTTTGAGAGTTTTATATTAGGGTCTAGAGGGGTCATATGGCCTTTTGCATCATGTAGGTTAAAGCAATTGGTTATTTTATCAATGTATGCCTCCGGTAAGAAGCTCATAGACCAAGAGCACCTATCTCTATCAATATTTAAGTTCTGGAGCTGGAGCCAATAGAGCTCACTGAGATCTTCCATTTTAAAGATCTTCATGAGGTTATCTTAATCTCCTGTAAGATTGAATCTTGGATCGCCATGATTGTTAAATCATCTACGGCTACTGCAATGATCACAAAACCTTTCCCTCCATGTCTATAGAATACAGCCACATCAGAGGCTGATTTTCAAAATACAAGCTTTGATAATATGTCACTTAGACATCTATACCACTCTCTTCCAGATTGTTTGAGCCCATAGAGGCATTTTTTAAAAATTTTAGCACCTAGTGTCATAGTTCTTCTGAATATATCCTTCAGGTTGCTTCATGTAAATAGGTTCATGTAAGTTGGCATTAACATAGGCATTGTCGACATCCATTTGATGGATCAGCCAATTGTTCCTCGTGGCTATTATACATATAGTGCATAATGATGCAAGGTGAACAATGGGTGTGTGTAAGTCTTGAAATAAACAACCCCAAATTTCTGTGTATAAACTTGAGCCACTAAGCAAGATTTTGCTCTTGTTTCCCTATTTTGATTACATTTGCAAACATAAGTCCATCAACTACTGACAATATTAGCATCTGGAGGTGGTAGAACAACCTCCCATGTTTTTTTGTCAATTAGTGCTCCATACTCATTGTTCATAGCCTTTTTCCATATAGGGTTGTTTAGAGCTTCATGTGTATTAGTTGGCTCTGAGATCTTGGTCTGCTAATAATATATTGCTATCTTCTTCATTGACCAGTTCATTACTAATAGCAAGGTAATTGCTGTCAGGATCTATTTCATCTGCTAGCATGCTAATATGTGCACTGGCATCATTTTTAGATAGCGGTGTGGCAATCAGGCTGGTTTTTGGCCATTCTTGTTGGAGGTGAATACATTCACTTCTCCTTAGGGGTTCGGTTTCAACCAGACCACTGACAGCCTTTTTGTTTGGCTGCAGATCTTGAAGATCTGGAACTGTGGCAAATTTTTTTGGGTCATTGCCTATATCCTTAGGTGGAACATGCATGACAGATGGAGTGGGCGCTGATATGCCTAATTGAGATGGTTGAACTTCAGTGTATGGGACAGGTGCTGGTATGCCTAATTGAGGTGGCTGAACTTGCCTAGTTTGCATAGGTGTAAACTATGGTGATTTCTCAGTAGGTATTATTGGTGCTAATTTTGACTTATGTTCTCTGTCAAAGAGAATATCTCTTTCAGCAGTTACCTTCTGAAAATCTGGCCAATAAATAAGATGACCATTGCTTTGTGGCAAGTAACCAATCTACTTGGCATTTTGGGCCTTTGGTGATAGTTTGTCTCCATGCATGATTTTTACATAAACATTTTTCCCCATATGTATAGGTCCCAGAGATCTGGTTTTACATGATGTATCATTTCATAAGGAGTCTTGTTAGGTAAAGCCCATGTATACATTCTGTTTTTGAGATAATTGGTGTATTGGATTGTGTATCCCCATAGGAATTTAAGGAGGTCTGATTTGATTAACATAGCACATGTCCATTCCACCAAGGTATGGTTTAGATGTTCAGCTACCTCATTAGATTTGGGAGTATCATGCACTGTCAATCTATGCTGCATGCCTTGTTTTGCCAAATATTCTTGAAACTTGTTACTTGTATACTTGCCCCCTCTGTCAGATACAAGCATTTTGATATGTATGTTCCTCTGACAGAGTAGCATGGCTTCATATAGTTTGTATTTTTGAAATGTTTGGTTCTTAGATACTGACAAGTATAACACTGACTCCCATGAGTGATCATCAGTAAATGAAACATAGTAGGTTTTCTTGTCGATTGCTGGGTGCCTAGCAGGACCCCAAACATCAGAATAAACCTTGTCTCCAGGTCTTTTGGATCTTTCACTTGGCTCTTGAGGAAGAGGCTTGTGCATCATTTTATATTTGATGCATGCATCACAGGAAATCTTGTCCCCAATTGAAACAGGGTTGACACCTAATACCATGCCATGATTGAGTAAATATCACAGAGGTTTTTGTGAAATATGTCCAAGTTTTTTATAAATTTCCATGGCTGAAAAGCATTGATAAGTGGAGTGAATTGTAGAGTCATCATTTAAGTGATATAGGCTGTGAATCTTCAGGGCTTGCATTAATATATTACTGAGAGAGTTTTTAATCATGCATTTTTGATATGCAAACTCCATCCAGTAACCAGCATTGTCACAGCAGCCAATAGAGATAAGGGTGAATGTGATCAATGGTGCATAAAGCATGTCTTTCAATATGATCTTGGCCTTTTTCCCTTGTGCCATAGTATGTAAGACTAGCTGGCCAGATCCTAGGGCTTCAAATATCCCCATATCAGCCATGTGAATCTTATGAGGCTCATGGAATGCTTGATAATTATTGAGTATATCCCAGTATGGTGTCATATGAGAGCTAGCACCAGTGTCCAATATAATTACTGATCCCAATGTATCAGTCATCAGGGCCCTTGAGTCAAAATTTTTAAATGCAGCAAACTCCTGATCCTTGTCTTTGGATGAGGTTTCATCTTCTGCCACATTAGCTTTAGCCTTCCCTTTTCTCTTTCTAGATTTAGACTTTGCACACTTCTTCTGTTTGGGACCCTGGCTTTCCTTTCCACCCCCTTTTGCCCAACAGGTTTCAATAGAGTGACCTTTCTTCTTACAATTAGAGCATGTCTGAACTTGTTTGGCAGATGCCTGTTTGGTAGATGCTCCTACAAAAACCTGCTCCTCTTGGGAAATTGACAGGATTTTACACCTATCATATTGCACCTTCAAGACTCTGATAATATTACTAGGGTCTAAAGGTTAACCATACTCCTCAAGAGATGTGGGGAGGGAATTCATAATGGATTCATAAGAAGGTGGCAGTGAGGCAAGGATAATGTCAATAAATTCAGTTTCAGAAATTGTGGCTCCCATATCATTGAGCCATGTATAAAGGTCTTGGGCTTTATCCAGATGGTCTCTAAGATTGTTGCCTTCAGAGCATTTAATGTTTTGGAGTTGGTGTTGAATATTTATTATGACCATCTTGGGCTTCTTCATCATCTCAGTAACCAAGGTATCCCATGCCTCCTTTGCAGTCTTCGACTTCTGAAGCATCAAAGCCAGTGACTCTGACACAGAAATGATGAGTTGAGCCTTGACCTGTCCTTCCCTTGACGAATACTTCTCCAGTCTTTCCTCAGCTTTATCCACTTGTGTCTCTTCATCATCTGTGAGAAAGTGACCTTTAGGGAATGTGAGAGGTCTGATGGCTGTGCCATCAGACCTCTCAGGATTTTCAGACTAAAAATTGGCTCCTCAGTGTGTGTCAAAACACTATTATTCAAAGAATACTACCTAAAAATTGGCTACATAATCTTTCAGTAACTAAAATTACATATTATACATGAGGCTCACCTCAGTGTGTCAAAACACTGAGGAGAGGGTGTACATGAATGTGTCTCATTCATGTATATACCCCTAGCCTTTTTGGTGTCCAGAGTTTTGGTCAACCAAATTGTCAGCTATGGCCAAAAATCCAAGATGTGCATGTTGACTTGATGCAGAAGCAAAATCAGAGAAGCCACATCAATAATAATACAGAAATAAGAAAATATGGACCTCAAAAAATTAGTGTAAAAATACAAAAAAAAACTCTGAAACATATCATAGATAATTTGAGCCCTTTTTTATCAAAAATAATTCGAGAAATGTCAATTTAAAATATATTTGGCTTGATATGAGGGTGGATTGAAGATGTACACCCTACAGGTGCAAACACATTCCTTGCAGGGCTCTGGGCATGCTAAATAGATATGACCTCACTTGCCATAGTTATGGCATGTCCAAGTCTTGATGCATTGTCAATTGGAATATATGTCCATGGGTGTAGCAGTACTGGGTGTGGACATGACAGGAGCAGCTATAGCATGGGTTGGGATGGTGCAATGGGGGTTATGAGGTACTTGTGCTTTCTTAACCTCCACAAGACAGCAATAGTTGTAGTTAATCTGGCATGCAGCTTCCTTCCACACCTTGAGGTTGGACAGGAGGGATGGTTGTTCATGGATCTTGTCTGGAATTGTTGCTGGGAGTCCTCATGCATAGGCATCCCCTTAATACCTCATCATTGAAGCCTGTTTTCCCTTCAAGTATCTCAAATTGTCCAGTATAATCATCTGCTGATATTCCAGCTGTCATCTTGAGGTTGTGCAGTTTAGTGTGGGTTATTCTGGAACAATCAGGGTCTCCAAAAGCTCCTTCAACCTGCCTAGCAAACTCATCAAAGGTACTGATTTAGGAGGTTCAATCAATGATGGCTTGGGTCTTATTTTGTGCCTAGATCACTGCATAGCCTCTCAATATGAATGAAAGGGTGTACAGTATTTTTTTTTGTTCATCTGGTAAAGATCCTGGCTAGAGGGTAATGGAGAGCTTTACACCACAAATGAACCTTATCTTCACTGAATTTCTCTGGATCAGCTACCGATGGAGCAATGAGAAGGGGGGATGGGTACAGGACATGAGCAGTCAAGTGTTGTGTTGCAGCAATTGCAGCAGCTGAGGCAGCATTGGTCAGGTTGTTTTGCATGGCACTCAGTTAGTCTTGGAGGACTTCATTCTGGCACTGTAAAAATTGGACATGTAGGGTGCATATATGCACTATACCACCTTTGAGAGCTCTAACCATAATATATACCAATTTTTCTCAACTAATTGGACAGAACAATTCATTATATTCTCTAATATTTTCAGAATTTTTCAGAATTTTTATGTGTATGTGTTCATGAGTTCTGACCTTTTATTTCTATACACTACACATGCAGCACTAACTTTTACCTCCATCTCAAGGCTACATGCACACAAACCAATAGCTTGGTGGGAACCAATAATTCAGTCACCCAGAGCATTGGATCATGTAACTGAGGTGCAGCACTAACCTCACTTATATAATGGGCACCAAAAGGGTGCTAAAAGGCTGGTTCATGAGTATATGTGGGTGAGACATGCACTCATGTATGCACTTACTCCTCAGTGTTAACCACTGAGGAGTGTAAAAATTATATCTCCCACTAGTTCTTCTGATAACTACTGTGCTAAAGTTGCTATATCCCTATAAGGACTTAGTTTGCTTGGGTGGCAAACTTATGTCTGAGGAAGATCCCATTTTCACCCAGGGATTTCCAGTATGCCTCTGAGAGTTGGTCTGCCATAGTATAAGATGGAAGAGAGTGAAAGGAAAGTGTAGAGTTGTCTGAGAGGGAGCTTGATCTTCTGTGAGGGCAACACTTTGACAAGGCCACAACTACAAGATACTCCAATTATTATTATGAGCCAATTGAGACTAATCCACCTGGTGTAGTGGTAATCCTCAGTTTATACAAGGTTTACTAGCAACAGATACATGGAAAGCCCACCTGGTGTAGTAGTGATCCTCAGAGATCAAGCTGAGGGGTAACCATCACACCAGTCACAACCCTATACCCTACTCTGGCCTGGCACTTATTAAATAATTGGAAGACACAAGGCATGGGAATATAAATAAGAAGAAACAAACTGAACTCCAAGCTGAACCCTGACAGTTCTCACTGTCCTATGCTTCTATGACAGATGGGGCCTTTTCTTCTTCACTACTGCCTTCATTATGGACACGTAGATAGACACACCTCAGTGAATTGTCCTTTCACTGAGGTATGTACCATTGTATACACTGAGAGACTATGTAGACTCACTCCATTGTGTAGCTACTTGTCTCTAGGTATTATAATACAATAGGCTCAGTGAATTGTCCTTTCATTGAGCTACTTATCTCTAGACTAATGCACTAATCACAACAGGTTGATGGTTCCTATAAAGTAGGCCATTATCTTGGTGGCCTTCTGAATCATCCTTTTATCATTGGTTCTATTGCACAGATTAGTTGTATAATTGAAGAATTATGTGATATTTGAATGATATCTGAGGCAAAAGGCCACTGTTTTTTACTAAGATATTCAGCTCTTCCCCAACCAGGTCAGACTTGAACAACTGGGATATCATCTGTAATATCACCGACTCACCTAATGCAAACCCTCTCCTCCTATGTTTTGATGGACCTGGCAGCACTGTTCAATGCTGATGTATGTAGCCAATGCCAGGGATTTCAGTACTTATTAACACACATATATACTGTTTCCACAAAACTCGGATGTCATCCATTCTTCTCAGGGATCAAGAAAGACAACAGGACATAGTAGATGCATTATTATCAGGTGCACACCACAGCCATATGATCCAGTCATTAGCTCACTCAATCTTAGGTTTGAATTAGGATTTATTCAACCACCGAGATCACCATGCTATTCATGGAAAAGCCTTTCAAAACAATCTATATGGTGCTTGCATGGAACTTGTAGGCACATGTCATTGGTAATCCTTTCTCATCTTTTCTGCAGGCCAGTTATTTATCTCCTCACAGATGGATATATATTACTTTTACAACACTATACAGTAATAATTCTCATTTGAATCCTGGACACTCACCTAGTCACACAGACACAGCTTGGTATAAGATCTGCATATTTGGTTTCTCGAGCGGTGCATACATTGCACGTGTCCTCGCTGGCATGAATTTAAGGGTACCAGGAGTTGGCATACATGATCTTGGTTCCTCTGACATACAGAAACCGTGTAGGACTGTTCCCCGTGAGTAACCACCGACAAGTCCCTTTTGCATACAAAATGCTCTTCCGCATGGATGATATAGGGTGGCAACAAAGCACTGCACTGAAACAGGTTTTATAAATTGATGTTGATATCGAATGCATGAGCATATGACATGTGAGGAACGAGATGTCTGTTGTCCACCGCTGAGCACATGGTTTGATTATCATAGGGACACTGTCGCCTTGGTTGGGATCATTCCCCGCCGAATTCCTTGCACTCCAACTCAGTTGCTCAATCAAGACATTCAGACATGCAGTGTCTGATCATCGGACCAAGTTCCAGGTGAATTTGTGCTATTGGTCAATGGCAAAGGAGGCACAATTAGGCAAGTGTGAGGTGGAGATGTGGAAGGCCAGGGAGAGGGTGGGTATATTGACAGTTATGAGTGATACAGCAGAAAACCAAGATCAAAGAAATGGAGGAAAACACATCTGTACTCACTATAAGCAGTATCTGGAAAGCATCTGGTAAAATAAAAAGTATGTGACACAAGAACAACAACCGCATATTAGAAATTCTGTTTGAGGCCACAGAGGAATACACACATGAGACAGATGTTCTGGAGGTGTGGTTGCAGGTCATCACTAGCTTTCATGTGGTACCTTGAAACATCATCGCACCACACATTCCCTTGTCCCTTCCATTCTTCTCTCTTATCGAGTTATATGATACATTGTCATGTTTTCATTCTTCAAGATGTTGGTGGTGGGTCTGTGAATAACACCGAAGGGCATGAGCTGGCACACATCCCTCTTTGATGGATGATTGGCCAATACTTTCTTGCCAACACAGGGGTTCACTTCCATGCACCACCACTAACCACAATAGGACTCTACCCAGTGAGTCTGTATCCAATCTTCAAACTACATCTCCCCATAATCTTCTATTCTTATCCTGCTGTTCTTAGCAGGCTGGCAGCCCAGATCAAACCGAGGACACCGACCCGTTCATCATCCTCTTGAGGAGAGGCATAATTCAAAGGCTATTAGAGTAGGGTAGGGAAATGTCATCCTCTCATGAGGCCTCTCAGAGGAAGAGGAAGACCTTGCAGATGCGCTTTGTCTGATTTTTGACCAGTTCCAGCTGGCATCCAATTGGTGGCTATTGGAGGTGATACCAATGATGGAGCAGACACAAAAAGACAACAGCAACAAATGGGACCAGAGACTGAGGCGAGTTGTATCTTTCCATGCTTCCTTATTCAACACCATACACACCTCAGTTTTAACCTCGGATGGGCACATCACACCCCAAGACAGGAATGACACGAATGTGCATGGGAGTGTAAAGATGCGAATGGACAGGGCAGCGTATGCCCCTTGGAAAAATTGGAAGGTCACACCAAAAATAGGTGGATTAGGCTGTGATTTGTTTCATTTGGAACTATCGGTGGAGCTTAAATATACAGATCCTGACCCCATCATATACAATTGGAGAAGATTTGTCTGACCAAGTTGCCAATTGTTCTTCAAATGCCATCGAGTGCCCATCCTAATACCTTAGAAATTGCAATGCTGACTCATGATGTCCATGATGGGCCAAGTGCCTGTTGTGCTGAGGGCCTGAGATGCCAAGGAAGACCAGTCAATCTGCAAACCACTTGCTCACCTCTTTTCTGCCTCTGCTCTCTCTGTGATCCTGGAATGGTCTTCTATCTCCTTTCCATTCTCTCCATCCTTTAGCTGCCTGGGTGCCTATCACCCCAGGTGCAGAATCCCATAGCCATGAAATATCTAAAACAATGTAGAACTATGAAGAATAGAGGTAAATGTTCACTTTCTTTTGTAGACCCTTCAGATCATTGAAAGGTATCATATCACATGCATATACTAAGTCTGAGAGTCTTTGTTCTGTATCTACTGGCTATTTTTGTGTTTTCGCTATTTTAACTATGTAAATACTAACTGCTAAGTATTTATAACACATATCAAATCAGTTGGAATGATACCTGTAGGATTCACCTCAAAAGTACATCTGTATTCAGAGAGGGATAACATGTTATAAAGTATCCACATTTTCACAGTATATACAATAAATACAAGAAAAACACAAAATAAGATAGTTAGAAAGAGCACAGACTCTCTCACCCAGTATATGCACCCAGAACTCAAGTAGACATAGATACTTACAATCCCCAAAAAGAATCAGGCCAATAGCTTCATTTCCCATAGATATGGAACATTTTAGATACCATGTGGCCACGGCACTTTGGTTCCAGGACAAGGAGGCACCCAGGTTGCTAGAGGGTGGAAGGAATGGAAGGAACACACAGGGTCAACCCCAAAGCATACAGACAGTGGTCATAGCAGAAATAAGAAAGAAGGAAGATAAAATGACATACAAAAGGACTGGAGGACTTTAAAGCTGAGACAGGGGAAAGACAGGTGCATATATGCAGCCACAGGCTTCGGCTACTGTCAGGGGACAGCCTCCTGTCTACTTATTTCTTTCTGGCATATCATTTACTTTCTATTTTCCTCTATGGATTCTTTAGTTAATCCTCCTCTGCCCATGTTTCACTGACTGTGACATGACTTACTCACATCACAGTCACTAACTATATAGTTGGCTACTTAGGTAAGGGGTCCTCACCTTATTATCTTTTGGACCCCCTTACCAGTGGCTGATAGTAACTGTGGGTAGGCCTGGGGTTAGAGTCCCTAGGTCAGGCCTAGGGAGAAGGGCAGGGCTGTGGTAGTGTCCTGCTGTCTTAGCTCCCAGCAGTTGCCTGAGTCAGTACCCGAGTGAGTTGCCCTTACAGCTACTCTATTGGAACCAACAGACATCACCCAGAGTCAATGGGACCACAGGAATAACAAGTACACATAGCAAAGAGAAGCATCAAGCATTTTCAAGGGATACTGATTGGAAATGGCAGGGGGGAAATACATGATGCAGTGATACGTATAGCATGGATTATCAATGTGTCTATCCCAAAGTAGCTAATTTCTCTTTCTCACTCATAGCATGTCAAAACAGCAACTCTGTATAAGTTGTACCTTAGGACATAGTAAAAGAACCAGTTCTTCTTGCCTGTAAAGCAGAATCACTCCTTGGCTTCACTGACACTTTGTTTACATCAATATTGTGATTCCCACCAAAGGCTTGTCGTTTGAGACCTGAATTGAATCAGAGAAGTTCTTAGTTATTATCAGAAGTGTCTCAAAATGTTTTGAGCACACAGGGTCAATAATCGATTTGTTATCAATTTTACTTTCCCCACAGATCCCAGAGCTGACCTCTCAGGACAAGCGCTAAAGAGCTGTATTCACCAATACAGGTCATCAGACAGTTACATGGAGATTCCATAGCATACATCCCCAGACAAAGATTCCAATCAATTCCCAGGTTATCATTCTTAGCTAGAAACCATCCACCAGCCCCAGACAACTCTTAATTACAGATTAAGAGTCTCATCTCTCCAGACATGAGTCAAGTAGTTAGCAACAATTCCCATCCAAAACATGACATTCACAAATTCAGAGATATCAAACCAAAGTTGAGCAGAGACAACTGGACATCCTGGAAGAGAGAGCTCCTCACAATGGCAAGAGAGAGAGGCATATATGGCACAATTACAGGAACAGACACATTACAGAGCACATCCACACAGACCACAGATGAATGGCATGACAGGAACAATTCAGCATACAACCAGATACTGCTATGCATATCTCTCAAACTACAGACAGCCATAGACAATACAGACATAGCCTCAGAATCCTGGAAGCTATTACTAGGAAAATACAAGTCACACGACCCCAGCAAGATTAGCATCGTCAGGACCAGATATGACAGTTACCACATGATTCTGAATCTACCTATTATAAACACTATAGAAAAAGAAATCATGCAAATTTAGCTACAAATACATTACTACTAGATGAAATGCTCACCTCCTCAGTGGTGGTTGACACTGAGGAGGGGAGGAATATTTGGGAGAGGTCTCACCTGCATATATGCTTGAACTGGCCCTTTAGCACCAGTCAAACGCCCATTTAATAAGCGAGCTACTGAGCAACTGCTCAGGCAGCTCCTGCTGAACTCCAGGGGCACACATGTAGTCTCAAGGTGGAGGCAAATTTGGGTGCTGCACCTGGTAGTGTACAGCAAAATAAAGTGAGAACTCAGCCACAAATAATGAGAAAAATACCAAAATATTCAGAAAAATATTAGAGCATATAATGAATCATTCTTGGGAGTTTTGACCATAAAAATACAAATATATTAAGTTTGAATCTGTCAGAGGTGGTATAGTGCATATATGCACCCTACACACATCACACCCCAGGCAGGAACAACATGGTTTAACCATGCATGGGAGTGTAAAGATGTAAATGGAGATGGGGCAGCATATGCCCCTCAGATGAATTGGAATGTCAAGTTAAAAATAGGCCATAATTCATTTGGAAATATTGGCAGGACTTAAATATACAGTTCCTGACCCCATTGTATACAATTTGTCTGACTAAGTTGCTGATTGTATGCTTTGAACCCCATTGAGTGCCCATCCTAAATCCCCTTAGACATTGCCATGCTAACTTGCAATGTCCATAACAGTCCAAGCACCTGTTGTGCCTAGGCCCTGAGATGCCAAGGAAGACTGATCAATGTACAAACCACTTGCTCACCTCTTTTCTACTAACACCTCAACTCATCACATTGTGGATCATGTCATAGATACTATCTTCATCAGCCTGCATACTGCCTTACTATCTATTCCTCTCACCCATCCCAGACTCCTATTTGGATAGCATTTCCCATTCACCTGTACTAATTGACATCTGATTTAAAAGTACCATCCATCCCTCCTTACCACTCACTCTCATTAGTCAATTTTTTAAAGACAAATTACAAACTTGTGATAGTACAAAGACAGAAAAGGTCTGTTATCCCTCTCCAAATACATGTTTTTTTTTGTTATAAATATTTAACAGTTAAACCTTACATAGTTAAAATAGCTAAAAACACAAAAAGGGACACTAGACAGAGAACACAGACTCCCATGTTATGCAGAGAAGGAGATTTCATATCTTTATCTAGTTAGAAACCAAAAATCCAAAGAAAAGACAAAAGAAAAACAGACAGGTAGAATATAGTTAGTATATACATGGGATATAAAATATATAAATGATCCAAATGATCCGTAAAAGGAATAAGTGGTTTAAAATCATTTTTCATCTATCTACAAATATTTTACTTGTATTCTATGTATACAATTTTGTGTCATGATTTCTCCACTCCTCCCCTTTCTATTACTTGTTATTGGACTCCGCT
>QFEC01001009.1:0-29800 GCA_003316585.1 Gomphus bonarii | reverse complement strand
TGAGATATCTGGCTTCAAAGTCTTGCACTGTCCATAGAATGAAATTTTGAGAACTGAGTTTTCTTACCATGGGGTTCATAAACCGACGATTTTTTTAGAATGAAATTCCTAAGAAAGTCTGTGGTCATCCTGGCCGACTCTATATTTGGCTTGTCAATGTTCCAAATAATGGGATGTGAAGTGAAATACCGGTCTACGAGGAAAGATTTGGAAGATTTCGGTTGAAAATTACGAGGCGTTAGCATTTCAGTGTAGTGGTCCCCTGACAGTAGCCTGAGTAAAACGTTCAATGTAAAATGGAATTGATTAATGTCAAATGCTTCTCCATCCTGAAGCTAGCTCCAGTTGACGTGAGCTGGTATTTACCAAGGAATTTCTAGAAGGTAAGTGACGAGCAATCGTCCCCAGGAATATAGTGTGGGTACAAACAAAGTATGTAAAGTACGCCTTTACAACTCCTTTTTTGAGGTAGATTCCATACGACTGGGTCGCGACGCGTATATCATGTTCGTGAACGGGCTATAGAATGATATTAGGAAGGAATGCTTAGCCAGCTCAGCACAACCACACACCCTTCGAAGCGAAGTGCAATGACATAGACCAAATACACATACGCAGTTATTATAAGTCCCGCTGGTTTTTCATACCTGTAAAAAAAAAAAAAAAATTGTGAAGATGATGGTGATTGGAGCAGCGCGATAATTTGCGCACCACAAGGCTCCAGCTGCAAAGCACATTGTGCTACCGATGTACATAGGGTTCTCCACGACATTGAAAGGAAATCCCTCCACCCGGTCGTCCAGCAAAATCCCAAAGTAGTCTCCCAAAAACGTCCCAGTGATACCGAGAGCCCACGTAGAAGTAATCACGAAGGTTTGGCCGACGATGAATAGTAATGCTGGGATGACAGTGGAATAAGGCGGGGGAAGCAGCGCATACTGGGGCTGGTCTACGAGAGCTCTCTTGAATCTATTGTGGGGGTGTCAAAATTTGATGTTCCTGCACGAAAAGAGGTACACTAACAATGTGTCCCGAAAAACTCCCAAACTAAAGATCGCCACGGCTAGGAAATAGCATCCGATTCGAGCATTCCCACCCATGAGCCGTGTTATCGTTCTATTTCTATGTTCTTTGAATAAAACCTCTGGTCAGTGTGGACAAGGTTTAGGAAAGGTTTGAGAGTTGTTGCTTCACCGTTTTGAGCAACAATGTTCCACCAGGTAGGGTTAAACGTTATAGAGGCCAAAGAAATATACAGAGAGGTCTGGGTCAAGTCTATGAAATTAGATAAATCCATAGTGAAAACTGCTCATGAAAGCGGGCAGCGAAAACCGCTTGTTGGGCGTCTATAGAGTGCGGGCTGTTTGCGTCATTCCCCAAGTTTAAGAGCGGCCATGGTGTCGTTGCTAACATCTCATCAACACAGAGCAATAGAGGAATATGCTGCTTGAAAAAGGACTAGTGGATATTATATTCGTGACAACAAAGTAGAGAATGTCGATGAACGTCATCTGTTTCTCTCTCCTTATACGTTGGACGTTGGACTTTTTCGGGAATTTCAACTAAGTATTTATTGTTAGGAAGAAATATTCCAAGATTAAACGTGAAATGGCATCAGGAGATATGATTAAATATGCTCCACCCGTCGCTGCTGGCACTCCTTGGCACAAATGTTTGCAACTCATCAACCGTCAGACCTCCTATCAACGCCCTCCCTCCATGACCGGATTCTGTTGTGACAGCCGTACTATGTACGCCATTCCCGCTCTTGGGTTACTCTACCATGTACTTGGCGAATTATGGACGCTAGAATTCCCATATGGCGTGACTTGGTTGCAATCCGAGCCGAGGTTTGGTTTCTTCCACCAGGGCCAAAATGGACTACATTCCAATGCTTTTACTAGGTGTGCTGGTAGCCTCGTTTGTCCCCTTTCTGTATTCTTGTTATGGACAGCATTGGTGGTGCTCTTGTTAGGATGGAGACTTTCGCTGCGTGCAACGAGAGAATATACACGACTGCTGAAAGCTGAGATACTAGTGTTGTTTTGAACATGTCATGCACGCAAATCTTGTTGTGGCTCCTAGTGATTGAGGGAGTCATAGGAAGAAGGGGAGGTAGCGAACGGTTATAGATATATTGAAGATACAGATATAAGGATGCGTGATCTCAGGAAATTATTGGCTAGAGCAAGCAACGAGGTTGTGATTGTCGCTTCGAACTCTAGGTTTAAGGTGAGTTTAAGTCTTCGTAATTTTTACGACTCACTTTTCTATGTATGATTTTTCTTTGGATTGTCTAAGTGTTGTATACACTACCTTCATATATATTTATAGTTCGGTGATACTCATAAAAGCAATTTCTTTTTTCAGCCTCCTACTCA
This sequence comes from Gomphus bonarii, assembly GCA_003316585.1. Lineage (NCBI taxonomy): Eukaryota > Fungi > Basidiomycota > Agaricomycetes > Gomphales > Gomphaceae > Gomphus > Gomphus bonarii. Next base: position 27,419 of record QFEC01001009.1, on the reverse strand, counting down.
ATGATGCAATGTCTGCTATATCCCTCACAAAAAAGAAACTGGTTCATAGTTCCACTTTGGCCGAGTTATCATAGTCCCTTAAACTTGCAGGTTTTCTGTACGGCGAACATACAGACCGACGGTCGGTCTGTTGCTACAATGCTACAATGTTACAATGCTGCAAACATGTTAGGAACCTTAGGTATCGAACGAACTCCGTAATCCGCGAACAGTATGCGAACGGCAACTTAGATTAAAATTTGTTTAATAAACAATTCTAATTTTAACAGTTAGATGTTGCTCGCCTTTGCCGGACATGAGCGCGCGAGCGTGGTAACACGGATCTGAACCCTTATGGTGCAATTCAACTTATGGTGAGACCTAGGTTTACCACTGGTCCGTATCGCGAAGCGCCAGCGGAGTGGCCAGCGGTACGCTCACCGCGGGAACGAACACAGACACATTAGTTAATAATATCTATAGCCTGCTGCAAGGGTGAACGAGTCCTCTTCTGTACATGGGGATTCCCATACTACGAGACACCACAAAATTCAAGTTGATCCTTCTTGTACGTGTGACCCTGTACAGTGAGATTGTTGCACTTTCTTTAAGCAGGTCATTGTAATTTCGGGTGGAGGATAGGTCCGATTTGGATCGGGAGTGCAGATACCCAGATATCAGGCAGGAATCAAATAAAGAACTCTGACGGAGTTGACGGAGTTTTCTGAGACTGAAAATGAGGTTGAAATCTCCGAGTGATGACGGCTGTGCTCTGGCACCCATTTCTGTGCCGGAGCCTACCACCCGACTGGTGTAAATAGTTACCGGTGACCAGCTAACCGATTCACAGTAACGGAGGAATCACCGCCATAAGAGTTTGGTGTGGTATGTTCCTCAGATTCACGTGCTCATCAGTAAATTCCCGTAGCTTAACCACACATTTACCCAAGTTACCAAACCAGGGTCCTACCAAATGTCGGTTCGGGAAGGAATGGTATGGCTGCTTACCGTATATAATAGCATGGCAACTGACACTACACACCTACTCTAGCACCACCTGTGACACTTTCCCCCCCTCGACTCTCTTGAATATTTTCCGTCAATGGTCAACTCATATCACATGTCCACCCCTGACATGCGCCTTGCTTCAGGTCTCTCACCTCATGACTCAGCCCGGTACATCGGTACGTGTCTAGACGTCATGATTTCCCTGCACCAGGTCTTATACGTTTTCATAGAAACTGAATCCTCTATCTTGAAATCGTTCGTCTCTGAATTGGGGCACGGTCCAATGGAAATCAGAGCCACCAACAAGCAGCTTGAGAATTCTATGCGAGCCGAAATGGAGTCGAGAAAGCTTACTTGTGACCAGCTAGAAAGGACGCTTCATCTTGCTGCCAGTTTAATCGAGGTACTCATTCCGGCTCTCGGCTTTTTTCATTATGTATAAGTGCACTGAAACTAATCTGCAGCTCGCCTATTACGAGCGCAGTTTTTCCGAAAAAATGAACATGGCACTGTATAATTGGTACTATCTACCAGTAACACATATGTCAAACCGACTTTTTAATCCTTGTTTTTAAGGTTTCTCATCTATGTCGACGACATGGCGCCCAAAGACCCTAGCACTTTCAGCGTCTTCGCAAAGCGTTACTTGAGCGGTCAACCACAATTGGACCCTGTCCTCGACGCGCTCGTTGGCGTACTTCACCGCATGTGGGATTTATATGACCCTCTCTGTGCCAGTTCCATTATAAGTGCCACTTTGGAATTCTTCACTGGGACGTGCCTCGAGTCCGATATCGAAAAGCTTCCTCTCATTCGAGGCACACAACGCTTTTCGTGGTTCGTTCGCGAATGTACCGGGGTGGCGACCGCATTTGCGCTCATGATGTTCACAAAGTCGAGTGGAATCAACATGATGGAATATGTACAGGCAATTCCCGACATGAACTTCTGGATTGCCGTAACGAATGATATTCTATCGTTTGTGTCTTCTCTTCCTTATCTCCAACTTCGCTCTGATTTACTGACATCGCGTTCCTCTGGTTATTCTCTGCTAGATTTCACAAGGAGCAGCTAGCTGGAGAAACAGCGAATTATTTCCACACCAAGGGATACATAGAGAACAAGGCACCCTTACTGGTACTTGCTGAAACGGCGGAAGAGGCGCGGGTGTCAAGAAACATCATTCATACAGCTCTCTCTCAAAGTCCCAGAGCCCTCAGGGCCTGGAAGTTCTATGAGCAGGGATATGTGTGAGTACATCTTCAATCTGTCAAAATTTATTGATGAGACGCTTATTTACGTGATGTAGCGCGTGGCACTTGGGACAGGAGCGGTACAAGCTTAGAGACCTAGACATATGAGACATGTAAGTTGGTGAATCTAGGAGAGGCGATTGTATATTCGGATTTGTCTGTTTGCCAGTTGTATTTCGTATTTTTCAAGTTAAAACGCCACCGTCGGGCTGTCCATGGCTATGACATAATCGAAGACAAATGTTTTACCCCCCACACGTCTCATATAAATTTCTCGACCGAGTTGAAACAGATGCAAATATGAACACCGCGACGGAATTTGCTTTTCTTAGAAGCTCAATTCATAAATTATATTTCTTCATCACTACGGAAAATCACAGATACATATGCCTCTTTGGTTATTTACTCTTGAGATGGTGGAGCACAGGTAGTCTCTTTGACACTCTAGCGTGTCGCCTGGGAGTCCTCGGATTAAATTGGCATGTTACCCTAAGTTTCTACTACAAATGAGACCGCAGGGTTGTATTTAATCCATTTGCATGGAATTTCAGAACTAACTGTTAGAATCAAGAAGACAAGTGACTACTATGAAAATAAAACCGCTGCAATAAAATAAAACCGCTGCAATGAAAAAAATCCAGGGGAAAGATTTTAAGACTTAAGAAATATCAGAAAACGCTTATGAACTCAAAGTGTGGGCTTTTGAAAGCCAATGAAAACAATGAGGATTTTGACTGGAGGAACACAAGGAACTGTGGGGGGGGGGGGTATGCTACAGGTGTGGACACCCTCATCATATTGCACAGTTTTGTGTTGCAAACATGCCAGAGGAAGTTAAGCAGCACATTCTCAATCACACAGCTAATGTGTACTGGATGGTGATAATACCTTATATACATTTTCAGTTACCAAGGATACCATGTCAAACCATTATATCAGTCCACTAGCAATTCTTTGACTATTATACCCAGAAGGAAAAAGAAGAAACAGCACAGCAGTTTGAAACCAGTGAGCTTCAGTTGGTCAGATTTGCAATCTAAGTGATATAGAGAAATGTGTATGCTCGATGCCTGTTTCCAACACATGAGCAGTTTTATCATGCGATGTGGCGAAAAATTATTATTTAACTCTCTTCAATATAGTTATGTGATGGTCATCACTAGCTAGCTATCCCTTGAGGACTACTATGTGAGAATAATAATATTAATGTTGAAGCTGCCAAGCGCGAGCGTCAACTTTGAGGTACAATCCGGGCAGACCTCACGGAAAACTATTCCTAACATCCGGAGAAGGCCCAGTTTGACCAAGTAATAGAGGCGCTGAGATCTCTATTTACGTGACTCGCGGCGACTTGTGACATCCAGTACTTAGAACACGACATGCTGAAAACTCACGAAGACTACGAAGCATTCTTGAACAAGTATTCAGACGATCACAGCTTAGGCCTTCATCCTACTGAACGATTCTGGATAATCTATCAACCATGGCTTGCCTCGTGTGGTTACATGCTCCGTCCCCGTTATCGTCCAGGCTGGGTGCCTTCCTGGGAAGGTACGGATAAAGTCGAATGGAGATGTGAGGATGGAATTATACCCTGGGCAAGGAAACTTCCAAAATCCTGATATATCGCTTACGCGACTCTCAGCACCCTAAAGTTATTGACGCCACCAGAATGTCGGACGGTAAAGTGGTGATGCTCAAGATGATTTTTCGGTCGATACATCCATTCGAAGTCGAAATAGGGAGATATCTCTGCAGCACAGATTTGGCATCAGAGTCTGGCAACCATTGTGTACCAATTCTCGACGTTCTGGTCGTTCCGGACTACAAGGATCTCGATATCATTGTTATGCCACTTCTCAGGATGTACAACTCTCCTGACTTTGAGACTGTTGGCGAGACTATGGAGTTTTTCCGACAGATATTTGAGGTCGGTCTCTCGTTCAATGTTGATCGATATGGAATCAATAATTCAAGTTGTAGGGCCTTCGATTCATGCACCAGCATTATGTTGCTCATCGGTACGAAGTATATAGTTGAATTACTTATCTGGCTAGTAACTTATAGATTGTTCCCCAAGTGACTGTTCTGGACAGAATATAATGTTGGACGGGACAAAATTATTTCCCCATGGGTTTCACCCTATGCTGGAGAATTTCGATACAGAATATAATAGGATTGCAAAATATTTCACGCGAACTGAACGTCCCCATAAGTATTATCTTACGGATTTCGGTTTATCTCGTCGTTATGATCCTGCGGCGGGCCCACCGCTCGAACTGCCCATCCCTGGTGCGGACAGATCAGTTCCCGAATTCCAAGGCGAAGGATATGACCAAGCCAGCAACCCTTTCGCCACGGATGTATACTATCTGGGGAACGAAATCAAAACAGAATTTTTGGAGGTGAGTGTATGACGGTTTGTTTCACTGTCCGGCTGATAGACTATTGTTAGCGTACTATTAATTTCGGTTTCATGTCTAAACTGGTAGCTGACATGACCGACGACGACCCTACAAAACGGCCGACGATGGATCAAGTGGTGGAACGATTTGATACTATTTTGCGTTCACTGAGTTGCTGGAAACTTCGTGCGCGTGTGATACAGCCTACCCTTGAGCCCGACGATTGGTTCGACCGGTTGATCCTGAACCTTCCTTATTATATTCGTCGCATAAAATTCATGTTACTCATGACTCCACCGGTTCCTCGTTCTGGTGCATCATGGATCCGATACTTCCGATAACTGTATGCACACTTTTCATTTGTGATATGATACACTCAAATTTATTTATTTATCATTATAGGTTCACGTTGTGCATACCAAGTAGTCTTCTTCGCAGTTCAACACTCATTCCACTTACTTGCAAGGGATTGAGATTAAGGGCTAATCTCGGCCCTAGAAGTAATAACAGACATTGGTTCTCTTCTCTCCTCTCATATCTAATAAGTGGCAACCTGACGTGTGCTTATATTTACTGTATTTACTATTTCATCCCTTGACAAACACTCAGTTGACTCTTAGGAACCGTATCAGTACGTGTTTGGACTTTGGATCGATAAAAATGAAGTCACATAATATTTCAACTAAAAATACAATGATTAGACTGAAGGGAAGGTGGGGATTGAAAATAAGATAGTGACTATAATCACATCTCAGAGCCCGGGATCGAGTTACCTGCAAACTTCTTAAGGGTAGGTTGTAGACCCGAGACAATTCCTATATATGCAGATTGTCACTTTTTTGCTGCCCAGACACCAAAAACTTGATTTCTGATTTTTTCTTTCAGACGAATCAAGCTTGTCTTATAAGCCTCTCGTATATCGTTCCGTAAGCCCAGACATGTCCCTTCATCGAGTCACCGAAGAAGTTCAACTGTTCAAGCTCGATGTTAGCGTGATGCTTGGGTGTTGTGGCAGGATTTCGTAAGTGTTGCGACGTGAATGGCCAGTGCGAATTAGGAAAGGCTTAGGTGGGAAGTATACGAAGGGTGGAACGGTATGTATTGTGAGCTGATCATCTTGTTCTATAAGTATAGCTGCCGTCCTACTGTAATAGACTGTCTTACCTGGATTTAACAGTGTATCGTGAAGTATTTCGAAGGGTAGACATATAGAGATTTGCATATTGCTGGTATCGTCTCATTGAAGCTTACAATCGATTGTATTAACCTCGCTTCCCTATGACTGAATTCCTGTATGAACCGACTGCTGCTGTGCGAGGACAATAGATTCGACGATCCTTAAACCGCCTCATATTCACAACGCCCCCAAGACCAGGTCCTCGGAGTCAAAAATATTCGTTGCCAAAGCCGTATGATCTATTATGACAAGACTTATTTTCTTCACTCCGACTTGAAAACAGAGTACCCTCTCTCCTTCCGATTCTAGTGCCTTTGAGATAGTAGAGCCAGTCACTGCTCAAGCCGTGGAATCTGCTGCACCATTATTTGTGTCTGCTGTTGAAGTTTACATTCGATCTTCGAAGCTTTGCAGCATATGGGATTGGTAATACATGACTCGTACTACATATCTAGTCACATGCCACATAGTGGAGACGCTTGACGATAGTACATCAATACTAGCGAAGCTAGTCCCTTACCAATTGCTAAACTTCAAAATCTGCTGCCAAAGGTATTAAACAGAAAATATCTTTGAAACCTCACCTGAACCAAGGAAGACTACATTCAAAAAATATGGGAAACACATGGACATTATGTTGGGAATAGTAATGGTATTGGGGTAATTACTGTACTATGTCTGAGTTCTAATAGATAAGCACCCGCGTGGATGCTTGCTATGCTCCACCATATGTGTATGAGTCTGGTGCAGTCCTGCTGTGCCCTATGTGTATGAGTCTGTGTTTGAGTTTGTCAACACACCCTTTATTACTTCAACACATTAGTACGAGCCCAATGTTATCAGAAATGAGAGACAGGTGTGTCAGAGCATCTCATCCCTCTGAAATAATAGACGCGGTACAAGTCACAATGGCAGTCTTCCGTATTGAGCGCGAAAAAATCGACGATGACAACAACGTCAATACGTTCAAGGAAGTACTTCGGCGCAGAAAGGCTATAGATGAGTATCAAAATGTACAAGGAATTCCCGACATGAACTTCTGGATTGCCGTAACGAATGATATTCTATCGTTTGTCTCTTCCTTCTCTTCCTTATCTCCAACTTCGCTCTGATTTTACTAACATCACGTTCCTCTGGTTATTCTCTGCTAGATTTCACAAGGAGCAGCTAGCTGGAGAAACGACGAATAAAGTCCACAACCAAGGGGTACATAGAGAACAAGGCACCCTTACTGGTACTTGCTGAAACGGCGGAAGAGGCGCGGGTGTCAAGAAACACCATTCATATAGCTCACTCTTGAATTCCAGAGCCCTCAGGGCCTGAAAGTTTATGAGCAGGGATATGTGCGAGTATATTTTCGATCTGTCAAATTTATTGATAAGATGCTTATTTACGTGATGCAGCACGTGACACTAGCGGTACAGCTAGCAAGCTAGAGACAAGTTGTGGAATCTAAGAGAGGCGATTGTATATTTGAATTTGTCTGTTTGCCACTTGTATTTCATAATGTTCAAGTATCAAAACATCAATGTTGGGCTGTCCCCATGGCATAAGATACAGACACAGACAGACACATGGCACAGCAGGACTGTGCCAGACTCATACACAGACAGATGGCGGAGCAGCATCCACATGGGTGCTTATCTATTAGAACTCAGATATACGTAATACTGTAATTACCGTAGTACTATTAGTATTCCCAACAATAATCGAAGAAAAAATGGTTCTTGTATCTGACGAAAGGTATCAGTACGACTTAAGTGCGGGGTAGACGCCTGCGGGTATATCCGTGAAGTTTTCGGTAGCTGGGATTCACGCTTCTGTCCGTGAATCCCAGGGCCAGACTCTTAGCCCTTTACTGCATATTTAAACTTATCTTGCGTCATACCCCCACATGTCTCATATAAATTTCTTGACCGAGTTGAAACAAGCAAATATGAAGATCGAGACGAAATTTGTTTTTCTTAGAAGCTCAATTCATAGACTATCATTCTTAATCGCTGCCGAAAATCATATATATACCGATAATAGACCTCTTTGGTTACTTAATCTTGACATGGTGGAGCACAGGTAGTCACTGGTGTTCTATTCTACTCTTTGTCACTCTAGCGTGTCGCCTGGGAGTCCTTGGATTAAATTGGCATGTTACCCTGAGTTTCTACTACAAATGAGAGCGCAGCATTGGATATAATCCCCTGAAAGGGGATTATACCGTTTTATCATGAGATGTGGCGAAAACTGTTATTTAACTCTCTTCAATATAGTCTGGTGCTGCATTAGTATGTGATGGTCATCACCATTAGCTAGCTATTCCGTGAGGGCTACTATGTGAGAATATCATTGTGAAGCGCGAGCGTCAAGTTTCTCGAAATTGTTTTGAGGTCACACGCCGCTGGCATGGGAGCCAACTGTTCGCTCCAGGTTGAACACCGCAATCTGGCCCCAGCGGCGCTAATTAATATCATGATCCACTCAGCTTGACCCAACTTCACTCTGAGCAGGCTACAAGCAAGTCTCGTACGGCCGCATCTCGATTCCAAAGCAGTTTGATTACTGCAGGACTTCTGACTCCCCAGGCGGGCAACATACTTTGAGATCACGGCAAAGGTCCGCTGGGAGAGGTTGCAATGAAGGTGTTCCTTTGCTCCAATACAGCAGCGCGGAATGATTGCCTGCAGAAGGGTACTCGTGAGAAAGCAAGACTGCAGTTTGAAAAAAATGCTTCCAAGCTGTTTCAGATTGACCAAGCCCACACCAATCCACACACGATGTAAGAGCATCCTATTTATCGACCTCGCATGTAATTGACAATAGTTCTAAGGGTGGGTGGGACCTCGACGTTTTATGTAGCAAGGCGCGTTCAGGACAATCACCTAGTCATGGTTAATGTTCTCCCAGTTCACGAGCAGCACCCTCTCCACGAATTCCTGGAGACTCGTGACTGTCTCCACCCAAATATAGTCTCATTCACTGAATATTACGAAGAGTGCGGCTCCATCAAGTGGCTTGTATTGGATTACACGCGAGGAGACTGGCTCAATAATGTGGTGGCACGACATTCTCTGGAGGAGAGCCACGTTGCTTGCATAGCGGCAGATGTGTGTGCATTCAAAAAATGATTTTGGGACCGATACTGAAAGTGTTTCACGCTGCTTAGGTTTGTGCAGGATTGAGTTTTCTCCATGGTTTAGGCCTTATCCTCCGTACTGTTAAAACAGATGGTGTGTTCCTTACCCGAGAGGGTACAGCAATACTATGTACGTGCCGTGCTCCATCTTGTGATGATAGTAATTACAACGTGCTCACAACATTATTGTACGTCACTGTAACAGGCGACCTTCAAAATACCATAAAGTTGGATTATGGTGCCTATAAAGACAGTTCATCCCTGAAATTGGTAGCTACTCATTGGATGCCACCGGAAGTCGCCAGAGGCAAACCCTACACCATTCAGACCGATACATGGTCGTTAGGAATCATGATCATCGAAATGCTCGATAAAATTCCCCCACATTTTCAAGAAGTGCCAAATGAGGTGCTCAGGCGAATAGCAGAAGGCCCCAGTCCGGCCCTCGACAAACCATCCCGTGGTTCGAGTGTTAAACTGCGTCATTTTTTAGAACAATGCCTTCGTTTGGAGCAACAGGAGAGACCTCTTGTCAAAAATTTATTTAGGGTATGGTTCCTGTGTACGAAAAAAATGAATCAGACTGACAGGTGGCGTTTTGGACCGTCCATTTCAGCACGAGTTCTTGCTATTAGCGTGCCCACACTCAATGATTATACCGCTTCTTCGCCATAAGTTCCGGCCTGTCAGCTTGGACAATGATGGCCCGAAAGATCTCACAGGACTGGTGACACGGAGCAGTAAGTATGCAGCCGTCCACGGAGGGTATTCCGATGTATGGTTGGGCACGTATAGTGTATCAGGGCATGTCGAAGACAGCAAGGTAACACAGTGTGTTGGATCACTCTTCAGCATTATCTGATGGACCTTTTAGTCAACCATACCTGTAAATGCCAGTTCAAACCACGACGCGCTGCCAGCAGCTGACAATTAATCCAGGTTGCCATAAAGGTTTTACGAAGTGTGACCCCAGACCCGGAGACCCATCGGAAGATACAAAAAGTAGGTGACTTAGGTTGCGTTGATTTACGGCAATTTTGATAACGAGAAAACCTAGCGGCTTAACAGGGAACTGTCCGTATGGAATATTCTTCGACATCCAAATCTCATAGAGTTGTATGGTGTCTGCACCGATATGAGTCTTTACTCTGCCATGGTCTCCCCTTGGTTTCGCAAAGGTAGTGCACCACAGTTTCTGAAGAATTTGGGGGACGATGCCACGTTGTACGTGCGCTTGAGACTATTGACTGATGTTGCTGCTGGCCTGGACTATTGTCCGTTTTTGGTTTTCAAATTGCTCAGAGGTGGTCTAACCTTCACCCCGATCTCAAACAGTGCACCGCTTTACTCCGACAGTTGTCCATGGGGACATCAAAGGGGCTAATATTCTCATATCCGAGGATGATTCGGCTTGTTTGTGCGACTTTGGTCTGAGCGCCATAGTCGGGGAAGTTGCGGGATCCTCCAATTTCACCTCAACATTCGCAGGGTCATTACGGTGGACAGCGCCTGAATTAATTCAACCGAACGGCTCAAGCGAAGGATGGATGCCTCACGTCACGACATGGAGTGATATATACGCACTGGGAAGTGTGACCTATGAGGTACACCATTTCACGGTGGAAGTTGGCTTTCGCTGATCGTGATCATAATAGCTCTTGACGGGTCTCGTTCCCTATCATACTCGGAAGAATGATATCCAGGTAATGTTCGACGTGATTAAGGGCATGAAGCCTGAGCGACCCTCTCCTGTGGAATCTGCTATTTTGTTGTCAGATGCCCATTGGAACTTCATCGAGAGTTGTTGGAAAGATGATCCTCTGGAACGGCCACCGATATCTGTAGCTTCACCTCGCCTCGAGAAGATGTATTGCGAGGCGCAACCTCCGTGGCACATGTCCGCTACAAAACGCAGGGATACTGCATATTCTCTACAGCGTTTCAATTACCCGAGAGTGGTCTGAGCAGCCATAGACAACCTTATTTAATAATCCTTAGTCTGGTAAGGATGCACCTAACTTTGGATAGGTCCGGATGGTATTGTATGATCCCATGGTGTGTGCCTGGAGAAGGACGTACTTGAGTACAGGGTGTGCGAGTATAGGTGGTATGCTATACTATCAGGCCTCAAAAGACGTCGTCTGTCATTCTGTTTATCGTTCCTGTACAGCATCAGGTATACAAGCACCATAAACGAATAATCAATAATTTGGGATTTGTCATCATTATGCACCAGCTTGAAAATACTTGCTGAATGTGACATATGTTTGGAATTTTTTGTACTGTTTGACTTAGGGTTCACATATGTTCTGATGGCAAGGAAATTTGTCCGTACATATGAATGGAGGCGTGCGAGGGAGCCTTATGGTGGCACGCGCAAGTGACCGGACACCGCACGTAGATTTTAACTGCCGGCTGTCATTGCCTCGTACTGACATGAACGAAAGAACGTGCCTTTCGTGTTTCCTGTCGTCGTTCTGTCGTTCCAAATTTAGCATTGGATTACGAAATCATGGCTATTCTCATACAGATGATGTTATATCGGTGTCACCTTTGGTTTATACCTCTTATGGTTGTCACATATATATCGTTAGAAGGCTGCAAATATTGCGACAAAGGTGATGGTGCATTGATTTCACCCTTAGTTTATAACTCGTGCAATTGTCATATGCTACGATGTCTTCCATAATATGTTAGACTACTGAGGAAAAACCACGTCTTCCGGCATGTTAATTAATCTGCCTTCCATACCACCTTCCACCATGATCACTTGTCCACTGACGTGGCCTGAGACGGAGGGTGATGCGAGTATAACAATCTGGTTAGCGATATCTCGCGCAGATGCGAACTTCTTCAATGGAGTACTGTGTCAACCAATATAAAAGATAACAAATAGGAAAAAGTAAAAACAAAAAATCAGCCAAAGATATATAAGAAACAAAGAGAACGTACGTTGCCATGGATCGATAGACAATTTTCGGATCCTTCAAAGCTTCTTCTGCCATGGGAGTGATCACCCACCCTGGTGCAATGCAATTGACGCGTCCTTTAGGAGCGATGCGCACAATTTCATTTTTTAAGGAGAGTGTCAGACCATACATCACCGCTGGAAACACGATCAGAGAAAATTTGTATCAAAGGGCAATTCACTGCCTATTTGTCTCACCACTCTTCGCAGAGGCGTAATCCGAGTGCCCAGCCTCTCCATATTTGCCAGCGGTGCTCCCCACCATTACAATGACAGCCTTGCTTCTCTGCGAATCACTCATGGATTTCAAGCCATTTAAATAACCTCGAGCAAGAAGAAAATTGGAAGTAAGGTTGGTAGTGACGGTGAGGTTCCATTGCTCCAGAGACATGTCAGCGAGTTGTTTGTCTTCCGTAGGCCATAGGCCGTGGTTCAGGACCAGTACTTGTACAGGTCGGTCAGAGTTGATTTCAGCGAAAAGCTTTGAGACCTCCGCTTCCGAAGTTACATTTGCCTGCACGATTCGCAGTTCAGGATATTCCTCGCAGAGGGGGAGGAGGGAAGAACTATTAGTGTTGTACTGCGCTGTCACTTTGGCGTCTTGGTCTGGATTCGGATTAGGTTTCAACTGCAGTCTGATGTCAGCCAACGTTGAGAATCTCACCAAGGAACACCTGGACAGTTATAAGGCCAATTCCTCCACTGGCACCTAACCAGCCGCTTTGGCGCTGCACATAACAGTAGATAAACGAGATTTGTCTATACCTGTCACAAGAACATGAACGCCTTGTAGATCAAGATCCATTGCTTACGTAAATGGATACGCAAACCAGAAATAGCACTATGTCTCCCAAAAAGCATGCTCTCGATTCAGAGGAACAATCCGACATTTTTTCCAAACGCCCTAAGCATGGAAACACTGGTAGAGATTCGTCCAGCGTCTCTAGTGAAGATTCTGAGTCTGAGGACTCCTGGAAGCCGAAAGGGCCAAAAGTTGGTCTATTACGTTTATCATGAGCGTATAATGACCCCCACAAAAAAAAAATAGAAGCTAGTGTCAACCTCAAATAGATCAAAGTCGCCAAAAAAGCCTGCAGTGGTCAAACTGTCATCCAGAGCTTCTATCGTTAGTCTGGCATCAAATGTGGAACCTGGGAGAGAGGATGCAGCAGAAAGATGTGAGTCGTTGAAGTTTCTTTGTGGCAACTTACGGTTATTTATTTCGATCGTGCTAGTGGCTGGCGTTGACAGCGCCGTTCTTGGAAAAATCAGAAAGGCCCTCGCTTTAGGAGGGCATGAGGCAACGGGAGAAGCTGAAGCGAAAAGGGCTATGAGGTCAGTCAACCGATTACTGATTTATGACTCAAAATAGAGTTAAATCTTTCACCACATTGCGAAACTACAGACTTGCAGCAAAGTTGATGGCTCAGCACAAGTGAGATATCCATGATTTCCTACTCGTTCAGCGTAACGAATTACATGTCAGTGTTGACCAGGCAGACATCCTCTCCGCGGAGCAAGACTCGGAAAGACTCAAGCGGTACGAATTTCACGTACGATATAAATGTCTCGCCAAGGCACTGACTATATATCATAAAGAGCTGGACAATCGTAAGTATTATCGTGTTTTTCCTGGTCGAGATCCTAGATAGTTGACATAGTGCGCTGATGATCCCATTTATCGACTATTGTAGGAGCGTTACCGTCAAGAGCACGCATCCCAATCAAGGGTTGGTAATTCATACATGGTCTATGACTGTTGCAAACGCAATGGACACCTTCTTCGACTGTAAATCATACTGTGAGCATTTTCGACGTCCGGATGAGTATGGGACGGAGAAGATCGATTGGACATTTTATGGTATGTCCCAAGTAATTGTCAGTGTAATTAAGTTGGATGATCGAACTATGGTAAAGGGTTGTGTGAGCAGACTGTTGCTGCAGCATTTGGTTTCGAAATGGTATGAAAATTTCATGGTTGAAGCGTTCAGGCATACGACTGATTTTTGAAGGTGTATAATCTTGTTTTGACCTGGAGTACACAGAACAAAAATGTAAAAGGTCGATCCGCGAAAAAGTGGGTCCACCCTCACACCATCATTTTCCTCAAACTCAGATATATTTATTATTGTCGCCATAGTACCTATTGTCACGGTGTTGCCGACGGCTTGAACAATTTAGCTCTTCAGGAGAAGAAGCATGAAGAAAGGCTTGTTTTGCTCAAAGAGGCAAGACGCATTGAAAATGCTCGTGCGGCTGAAGAGCAGGAGCGCAAGAACGCTATTGAGCGCTTGCTGGGGACTCATACCGATGATATCGGAATCAAGAAGGAGCCGCCGGAAGATGGCATAACAAACACAGGGGTATTAAACGTACAGGTAAAAGTTGAGGATGTGCCGGACGAAGATATGCACCCACAGACTACCTCTTTAGCCGAGCCATACGATCCACACGACAACAGTGACGATGATAATGTGGATTCAAGGGTGGATGACTTCGGCTCAGTGAACTCTTTTGAAGCCAAACCAGACTTCGAGGACGAGGGAAATGGTCAAGTGGACTGGATGCTGCATGACATAGAAGATAAAGACCAAAAGTCTGCTACGTCTATAAATTCCGTAGGCCCGGTAAAGAAAGAGGAGGAGTCGCCTTGGACATCAGCACAGCAACTTACCAAGTTCCGCAACAACGCCTCCACCATTGCCGATGTGAGTTCTTCGTTTTCAAGATCTAGCCGTTAAAGCTGAGACTGTGTCAGGACTATCTCAAGAAGCAAAAGAACATAAAACTTAGATTCCGTGAAAGGCCGGGACCTAGGTTGAAGAGTTCCGAGGATATGAGAATATACAACCAGGGTCGCGATGATGCGAAGAACATCGACATAAAACGGAAACGTATCAAGGATGTTGATGAAGATTGACTAACTTGGCCTCATTCGTGCTTGGATGATTTACGCACTCATTGGATGGTGAAGCAAACTGATACAACCAACTCACTGGTGAACGTATAAATTTATTCTTTATCTTGGTACATTTTTGCTTGATTACATGAAATTATACACCTGTTCATTCAATGATCTCTCTCTCTCTCTCTCTCTCTCTCTCTCCCTTTTCCTCAGTCCACAAATGGATCTCCCCCCTTTGGTCGTTGTCGCTGGTGCTCTGGAGATTTACCCTAGTCTCCAGACACCGGCAGTAATTTGGGTCAGTTGAATCCCCAGCATCATAGATGCACAGTTGTTACTGGAGCACTCGCTGACGGCAAGCCTGGAGGACACCTTCCGTTAAAACCTGATTTTTATTTTTCTGCCTTGTATTTTTTTTTCCTGCAATTCATTATAATTCAACTCTACCCGTATAAAAAAAATTTTCACAAAAAAAGCGCGAATCCACTCCGACGCGCCTGCCAAACCCCAAAGGCGGAGCGAACCACAGCTTTCATCCCCTGTTTTCTTGCACTCGAGGCAATCATCACTCATAGTGTATAACATATGGTAGTTAAAGGGTGTCTCAAAGCTTTAATGCATCGTAGTACGACGCCACACGATTGGAATGGCAGCATTGGATTTTCTGCCTTCGCTGAAGGCATAGTGCATACCCATGTGTACAAAATCATGACGCGTCGTAGTACGATGTCATAACGACTTCGTATTAATCGTTTCGAATACGGCTACGTGTCCGAGTGAGCAAGAGGGCTAGTGTATGTACTTATTCAATGTACGAGGTTATCGCGTCGTACTGTTCATGCCGTTCACAAGCTATGTATAAATATGGTTCCTGAGTTGAGAGATTTCTTTCAGAGAATTCACTCTTTACCGCGCAGCCTTCTATGGATTCCTTCTAACATCGTGCAATCTTTATCACTCTCTTTCTTACCGCCACCCCCCGATTCATTCTTTGCATTGCCGATAGCGTCCAAGGATGGAGTTGCTGCTGATCAAACTCAAAATCTGACGCATCAATAACATTTTCACTGCATCCATGATCGCCCCTTCGTGGAACATCAACGGCGGTCCACCAAACGTACAGACTGGGAACAATGTTGGAGATATAGGCTCAGTGAACCCCGCGGATCATATAGTTGGAGTTGAACTAAGCACTGCATTGTCCCATTAATGTTCACCCCTTAATGACCGCCACAAATGATGCAATTGTGAGTTGCCTGCGTGGCAGAAACGTGAAGGCTCGTCTATACAACCAACCCATCGAAACTGGGTCCTCACGACCAAATGATCTTATATACGGGAGGACATGCACTGGTCAAGTTGTGAATTTCAACAACGCAATCATGGTCCGTCCTTTCAATCTAGCTGTGGAGTTGGTGGTGGTGGTGGTGGTGGTGGTGGAGACCTGAACAACATTTTATATGGTGCAAAATCGAGCGACCCGCGCATCTTCCATTTTTCTTTTTACAAACCAATCGACTATAATGCACTCGGGGTACTGAATCCAGAAGTTCCGTGCTGCCGGGAAGTTGTTAGACCTTGGTTCATTGTGACATACTCATACCTTAGCGCATGACAGGTTGTAAATTATGAAAACATTATTTTGGGTAATTTTCTATTTATTATGATTTTAGTTTCATGTAAAATTAGGAACCTATTTCCCCAAGTACAGAAACAGAAACAGTGAACCATGCTTCACTGCATAAATTGACACGGGTGAGTATCTGAGACAGCAATGGCTTGTATATTATATGTGGCTAAAAATAAATAGAGTCTCTTGGTGTAATATCTAATCATTTTCTCTGCATCTGCTTTCGCAAGGTCACTCTCAATCTCATCCTCAAATATTATTCTCAGTGAGGCATAGAATAAGAGTTCAGAATAGGTCAAAATTTGATGAACTGCAGTGCTTTGTGTAATATCTGTAGAAAAAAGGAACTAGAGATACACTTTATTGGTAAGTACAACTGTCGATGTGACTCTATTCAGTGTACACATCTCTACCACACTTTATATTCACGGTATAAGACTTGATATGAGTGGATTAATCAAAGTTCTCTTGCCCTGCTGACTGTCAAACTCAGACCTCATACATCCAATCTAGAGAATCGTGGCATCATCTGTCTAGCCGAGCCCTCCAAAGGAGACCCAACCCCGGCCTTGACATCACTAATTTGAGGCAAATATTCAACATAACCACCCTACGGATTGTGATGCGCCAAACAGTCGGTTTGCTTCTTCACGCCACCCTCGCCGCGACAAATTGAACGTCACCGTCACCGCCGTGGCGTATGTACAGTACATATATAAACGGATACATTTAACCGCCGTTCCATGTTGAGCATCTCTTCCTCTGAGCCTCACGACTAACGACCCTAGGACCTCACGATGAAGAGCTTCCTTCTTGCGTTCTTCTTGATGACCATTTGTGGGATGGGGCTGTCTCACCCTCTTCATTCCTCCTCGTCCCTGGTACCGAGTACGGGGAAACTTTATGGTCCAGGGCCTGTCGTACAATCGTAGGTCTTCTGTCCCTAGCGTGCTGTCTCCGCTCACCTGCGGTGTAGTGGCACAGACTTTGACTGTCAGGGACCCAGCAGCACCTCGTTCGGGCCTTCGCTGTCCACCGGAACCAGCGTAACTCCATCCCCCTTGGTGCCATCCAACACAAGCACCACCGGCCGCCCAAGTCCGACACCCTTGGTCTCAGGAGCGCCGAGTACCAATGGCAATAGCACAAGCTTGGGGAGCAACTCTACTTCGAGCTCAACCTCCACTTCCGCATCCTCCGATTCTACATCCTCAGTCTCGACGACGTTGCCTACCACGACTACCATTGGCAGTGGGACCAGTTCCTCGGCAAACACTACCTCGAATTCGACCTCCACTGACATCAACGGCGGGATGACGCTCCAGGCGCCTGTCACTCTAGTCTGGGTAGTCACGTTTCTGGGAATGGCTCTTGGGGCATCTTATTAATGGTGACGTGAGGGAACGGGCTGCACAGCATTTTGACATGTGTCAAACTGTTGCGGGCCCCAAGAATGTCTCCAGATGAATATGCGCATAGATATACACGTTGTTTTCTTGATGTCTTCAAGCATAGGATAAGCGTTGGGCTTTTTAATTAACCGAGACGATCAACCTTTGAAATTCTTTAGAGTCGGACTCGATCAAATGGTCCATGAAGTTCGAAGGGTGAGTTCTTATCCGGATCCCCGTTGTGGCGGCCGTTTACAGCCACCAGGGACAGACATGAAGGCTGTGATTTGGCGTTGTAAACGGCTGGGCTACAGAGTAAAGGGTTATAAGAACATAAACGCCAATTGCTTTAGGTTTCTTCACGATGTCCACTTTGAATTCACTCACATCTCGTGCTTTTGTAGTAAGCTAGACAGGCTGCTCAGTCATGTAAGTGGGAACCCGACTAAGATTCAACTCTACTTAGGCAGGCTGCTATAGTACGAGTGTAATGAGACTTACCTCCAGTTATGTAAGTGGGAATGCAACTGGGGGAAACTGGAAGACGGCTCTGATTACTAGTCTAATGTGGAACTAGAGTGAGACAATAAGGAAATTGATATGGAGGAAAAAAACACATCATAAGTGGAGCATATGTGGACATTGGTGGAGAACACGTGGACGTGATTTTGTATGCATATCCATAGTTGTAGACCTACATACTGACATATTCAAAACAGCTTTTTCGACGGGGATGGTGTGGTGCTAGGCCGGTGCGGCGAGTTGGATCGGGCACGTGGGGATACATTATTTCCTATGGAATGGGCATCTTACATGACTGACGAAGCGACCCGGGCCTTATATCAAATAACTGCAACGAGCCCTATGGTATATTTGTTGTTTCCTCGACCTTACAGGAGCAGAAAAGGAACCTTGACCGTACGGAATTCTCGGCAAAAAGGGCCCAAACTTATTGGTTCTTGCGGGTACAAGAACCCAGGCACCAAGAAATCATTATTAATAGCTGTATAGCTTCCTTAAAATTGTCGTGTTGACTAAAGCGCGCGAATCAAAAACTAATTTTAGAAATCTATAAGGAGTATAGTGCAAGCTCGCGCCTGGGCCACATGCTCATTGTAAGTTTTGACCTCCCGCGGTCTCGTCTTGACTGGCGGCGACAAGCATTTGTCGTAATACCTAATACTGCCCACAAGGGGGAATTATCCTGACAGGGACCGTCTTCTTCGACTGTTGGCACAAGAATGTTGAGAGCTGTGTCAATTTTGCCTGCATTTTGATGTCAACAGTTAATATGTTTTGTTGTTAGCAATTGCACATGGTTCAGAGCCCGGCTCTATCTCTTATCTGTTCGAATCGTTGATGCGCTGTTTATATTCTAGTACACATTCAAAATATTTACATGCAAAGATGCGGTTACGGCAATGAAATCCACTCAGTTCAGCGTCCCCAAGACGTTCATAAAAATACAATAAACTTAACACTGATTCATGGAGGTGCTGAGATGGGAGTAGTAGGGATATTACTGCCTTCTCCAGTTGCAGGTGGTGCCTGTAACACCAATGCGGCGGGTCCAGGCGTGTTCGCAAGCAAGCTGTGCACGAAGCACGTCATGATTAGCACCAAATACCATTCACCCAATGCATTTGTAAAAGTTGCTCACTTTGCGATGGCACCCTGGTCTACCGGAGGAGACGCGCCTGTGCCGATGATCGTTTTGTGCCCGAAGCTAGGTACGCCGGTGTTCGTGACAACGTAAAGGTATCCTGGCCCGGGAGGGTATATCATTCCGTTTGGCGGAGCGTTGATAGTTAGCGTGGTGCGATCACTGGAAAGCGATGCAGTAAGCTGGACGAGACGTTGATCCATATGCACGCCATGGGTGGCAAAGCCAAGGTCAATTAACGAAACTGCCCGCAGAGAGTGTGTGTATGTGGATTAGGTCAGATATGATTATTTACTATCTTAGATGCGTACCTGTAACGCTGGTGGCAGAGGAGGGAAGAGTGACTTGTAACGTAAATGTGGTACCAAACCCGATGGTCGCGGGCAAGCCGGTGTAGGAAGGCCGGGGCCCATTCAAATAAGAGGGCGACAGCCATTCGACACGGTACTCTGTGGCATATTTGATGGTGGATACGTCATTATTTGGGTTGGACCCCGCTAGCATTATGGTCCCATTGGGAGTCAAGGTTGCCACGGAGTGATACATTCGTGCAATGCTCGACGTGGGAAGGTCCGTCTGAGAAAATCGGCTTCCCGCAGGCGCAGCTGGATTATACAGAAATCCCCGGAATCCTGGGTTGTCGGCGTTCGACTGACCAATCTGATTCCCAACCTATGTGCGAAGAGGTCAGACGATCGTTAAACTGTGGGAGTTATGGGTCTAGATTGGAACCTTACGTTTCCGTATCCTGCTACACCCGTTTGCGCGCCATTGACCAGGAGAACGCGGCCATCAGGAAGTAGAACGGCATCAACCATGATTCTGGATGCAGGCATCGATTCAACTTTCCACCCAGCTGCGATACCGGCTGCATTGAGCACCATACGAATACATTGGTTCGAAGCGGGGGTTTGCGAGGAAAGGGTCGAGGGATTGACAGAATCAGATACGGTAGAGCCACCACAAATTAGTACTTCGGGCGTATAGTTATTGGTGGGTGATAATGGAAGCAGAACTGCGCCAGCTGAAAAAGGTGATCTAGAAAGAACGTTTTTATGGTAAAAATATTTGGAGGTTCAGTTAAATTCTACTTACGTGACACGGACTCCGTTAGGTATTCCGGGAAGTCTGGTTTCAGTATTGGTCCTCCAGTTGAAGATCATAGCCAGCGTATTGGCCGCAACAAAGAGAGTTCCATCTGGGAGTTCAAAAATTATAGGAAAGTGGTTTGCATTGAGGGCATCTCTCAGAAACTACTCTCGAGTTATCGGATTAGCTGACACATCACACATCTAGAAGTAAGCAGACGCTCACCTGGCTGGGGATCTGTAACCCATTGTGACCATTGATGTTCTTTGGGGGGAAAAACTCATACGTGGGGTTGGTAATCGACGCGCTGTCAATAAACCTGAGGAGTGAAATTCGATGATTTATTCAACCTGATAGAACCAAGAATGTCCGAGTCGCACCCTCCATTTGTGGAACCACTAAAGATGATCAGGGATCCGTCATCAAGCCTTGCGGCGGATGGATACCACCGCGGTGATGTCAAACGAATACGTGTAGGGCTCTCAAAGATATCGCAAGTTCCCGAGGTGCAAGGTGTATACATCCGAACAGCTTGCAAGCCATTTGAGTCGCCTTCGATGAGTAATGATAAGCATAATTAAATGATCTCGGATGTATTTAACCATCAAACCTGTCAAGGCAACTGGATTTCCGCCTGTACAAATTAATCAAAATTTTGACATAACCGAGATTTTTAGCGATACTTACCAGTGTCGATTAATGTTCCATTGGAGAGGTGTCCACCTGGTGATTATCACGTCAGCCATTGAATGGGAGGGAGGTCAAGATTGAGTGAGATAATTCGCACCACCAGCACAAAAGGAGTTGCTTAGGGGGTTAAGAGGTCTTACAGCATCAGTCGTGATATCATACTCTACTACCCATGCCAGCTTCCCGTTGTTGGTGAGAGGATTATGCTCGACCTGCGAGGAGTATTAGATGCACTGATATACTGCATTATTGACCAAGAAATCGCATACCTTGTCATATATGATCGCTTTCGTCTCGGAAACTATAGCCATCTGTTGGGCAGCCACACCAGTGTTACTACGCAGCAGAACAAATGAGTATTCTGAAGGGAAGATGATGGTGATTTTTGTAAATGTACCCATGCTGAGACAACGACCAAGCTCCTGAAACGAAGGCTCGGGCTGCAAGCTGGTGGGAGGTGGAATCTGCGGCTGCAGCAAAACTTGATATCCCGCAAAGAGCACTGAGAAGGAAGGCGTGCATTTCACGTCACTGTTTGGGTGTGAATAGCACTGAATAAAAGCAAAGCAACAACTTTGGATTGCTCTTTAAATAACGAGAAAGAGTGCGGTATACCCATATGGAAGAAGTCAGCGGACGAGGGAATTTCACATACTACGTAACCATCTATCCGACACTCAAATGCACAGGAAGGGAACACGTCAGGGGTCTGTTTTGCGATATGCCGGAGCGAGAGAAAATGAGCTTACAGGAAATGTGACAGTCCTTCTGAAACCTCGAGGCGTGAATCGAGCAGGCACGATCATCGGCTAGAACACTGACAGCTTCGTCGGAAGCATCGCCGACGAAAGGAAAATTCTCGACCGTCTTTGCGCGGACTGTTCCCCGGGAGATATAATGATTAAGTAACAACCTGAAGATGAGACTGACACGCACCAAAGAGTGCTTATATAGACTAAAGCATAATGAAATGGATGAGGGATGAGGGAGACCACCAAAACGTCAGTATCGGTCAAGCAGTGCTCGGATCACGGGTGCCGAGAATAAATAGGAATACTCGACCCTTTCCCGATTGTTATCTAGGGGTCGTGCCAGCATACTGGCTGGTTGGAACACTAGGTTACTGAACACATGACAGGGTCGATGTCGGAAGGGCGCCTCCCTATCACTCCGAGAGAAGTTCCGCATGGTGTAGGGACGCAATCGATGCAAAGAGCTTTGACAGCATAAAGGAATAAGAGAAATAGTATTATTCAATAGTTTCTGGAAGCAGGTTTCATAGTAAACAGTGACAGACCATATATGCAGTAGTCGGTCTTTGGGACGATTCAAGAGCCCAAAGAGGCAAAGACCAGCGATGACCAGGATCGGTTCGCTTACCTGGGCCCTTGAGATGTAGCGTGTTGATAAGAAAGGGTCGTGGGCATTTCCAAGATCCTGCCCTAGCTCTAGCCGCCCGCCCGCCCAGGCTGACGAGCCGAATATAAGCATTTTCCTCGCTGTTTCCTATTTTTCTTCCTGAGATTATAGATTTCCTACGGAAATTATCCCCGTGAATTCTTCAAACAACAAGCCACATCTACGATTATCTTAAACCCCAAGGTATGCAGGTGCCAGGTCATCGAGACGCTGTTAGTCGGCTACCTTTGAACGCTCTGTCAGGGGGACATTCGCATGCAACGAGGGCGTCTCGCATATTCAATATGACTTGACGCCGAACTCCGGCCTTCAACCCTCGCTAATTTAGGTCTCGACTCGCCCCGGGTCTGGCGGCTCCTCAGATTGTTGGATATGGGTGTCCTATTGCAAAAACTCGAATGTTCCAAATTCAAGAGGAAGACAAGCTGTGTTTTCTGTACATCGGCGACCTGGAGTGCCCTGGACACGTAAACCTACACCAAAAATTAATTGAAAGGCAACATATTTTAGTATTGTTTCTCCATGTATATTCATCAATTTCCCACCCCAAAGATCAAATGCCTCATTCTAGATCTTCTTCATCTCATACTGCGAAAACGGACATTGCGCATGGCAAGCTTCAAGTCCTTTTCAGTCAAGCGCAACCTTGCAGTCGGGTAAAACTAGCGTATTTTCATACTCTCCATCAAAGGAAAAGAAGAAATCTTTACTATTAGCAAAATGCACTTGACACGTAGACACCCTTTTTTTTTTTGGCGTGCCAGGGACAAGAAAGAACTACAAACAGGTTTTCACCTTTATTCTAAGCATTACGATTAATCGGACTTTCCCTACCATCGCATATGTCGCGCCCCAAATTTAAAATGACATCATAAAACAGATTTTATATCGATTAGCGCCCGATGCCTTGCGCTACCCCCAAATATTTTTCGGAGCAAGGACTGTACATCGCAGGGTTTAGCTGATGTCAAGTGAAAAAAACGATGCGCGATTAACACCAAGTATTGAACAAATATATACCACTCATTTCTTATAAAGTCTGTTGCTTTCACAATGGCGATCCTACTGCAGCCCTGTTTCCGTCGTCACTCACAGCTCAGAACCTTGCTCCGGTATATTTTCGGAGACACTCCCATCTTACCGTAAGGTCGTTTTGGGGTACTATATATCTTGCCTCAGCATTTGAATGTGAAGGTCAAATGACCGACGCTGCAGACATAGAAGATTTTCTTGCTTAAAAATACATAATAAATTTTTGTAAAGTGGTTACTTTTGCACAAGGTTGTCTTATTTAAAAAATCTGTGAGAAAACTGATGTTTGCTTTTCATATAGTTTTCCAAATAAAAAATCTTTCTATGTTTGTTTTTTAAGGGAAGATCTATATAGAGAAAACTAATTAAAATAACTGGGAGTAAAAAGGGTAATATATATATCTTCTGCCATAGAACAACAAAAGTTCCATCACTGCATATTTGAGATAAAAGGCTTGCTGAGTCATCTGTGACATCAATGCTATTCTAGTGCTCTTTCTGAAACCATGAAAACAGAGTTCTACTGCAAAGTGCTTGATTTAGTCAGTTGTCTGCAATCATATCTTCAGTTAGGTAGAAAACTAGTCCAATAGATCTCCACTCAACAACCTAGCAAATAAAATGGAAGCAAATCTTAATATATTTGGTATATATAAGATCCTGGTAACCTTTGGTTAATGTGAATGTAGACTGATTGTCCAAGAACATAGTGGTGGAGGAAAGTGCTGTGTTAAAGAGCTGTTTGATGAATGAGTGGAGGCAAAAGCCTCTTTAATCACATGAGCAACTGCCATGTATTCTCTTATGATTATATATGATGAAACAACAATTTCCTAGTATTTTACACTTAAAGATATTGCTCCCCTATTGGTTATGAAGGCATATCTGGAAATAGTATACTTGTTGTCTGTGATGCTTCCATCTGCATTTGTATACCCAGTTATATTAGTCTTTGCATGTCTGTAGGATAACCTGATATTGCTAATATCCATCAGTTAATTAAAAAATTGTCTGACAGCCTCCTAATATGCAGATCTAAACTTGTTAGAATAACAGGAAATGATCTAGACAGAAAAAGAAATATTAAAACAAGTTTCCAACATAGTATATATTAAAGAGTCAATTGTTTCTTGATATAGTGTATCATGTATTTGGGCATGTTCTACTGTTGTTTTTGGTAATTGAGACATGTAAACTTTCAGGCCAGGTTATATTAATGTAGATGCAGACTTCAGGTCTCCAAGTGGATGATTTGAAGCTTTCAAATGCTGGTACCACTATCTCCAAGGCTCCTCCAAAGTAATTGATGTTGTCACAAACCACAAAAACTTGGAATATTTTTCCACAACCAAACTTCATACTAGATGGTAAGTCTGATGGTGTTAAGTGCATGCACACACACCCTTTGTTCAGGTGGTTCAGCTCAGTCCAATGAGCTGAGGCAGACATGGCATTGGCTTCAATGTACTTGTGTTGCACCTATCTCCCTGCCTGTGCCACTAGATTTTGGGCTGATATTTGGTAGGGTTCCAAGATGCTTGGTACTGAATGGTTGGACTACTAATTTAAGGACTGGTAGTGTATGTCTAACTTAGTTGATAATCTGAATGGAGAATACATACAATGTACAATTACCTTATCTTTGATTAGCATTTATTTTGCTAATTACTAGGACTTTTCTTGTATTCTCTCTTAGGCCTTTTTCAACCCTTCTGGTGCTTCACAATACTCCCTAATACTTCCATTCACCCTTAATTCAACTTCTATTGTTCACTACCAAAGGTTTGGCCTTAATTTTGAACTCCACCACCAAATACTCAGACCTTAGTCAATTTCAAGCCCAGAGCCAAACTCTCAGTTTCTCCCTAGAAACCCACAAATATTAGTCTGAGACACTCCCTGTCTCATACTAATATTAGGGTAATACTCTGAGATGTACCTACACTGCATCTGCCCTGGATCACATGGTAAAATCTGGTCTAAGGAGCCCATTTATTATTAAATAAGGAGAAGAAGCCAGAAATAGATTCAGGAACTTCCACAAGCTTATTCCTCTAAGCACATTCCCTTTTATTGGAATATCTCAGGACCCCTAAGTGTCCTGAACCTATAGACTCTGATAGTCTCATTCATTGCTGCTATAGCAAAGTTTGAAACTCTTCTTTGTCTTGCTTCACTACACAAAGTGATAGACTGAAGTGTTATATCATTAACACCAAGGTCTTGTCCAGGTTCCAAAACATTGGTGGACACTCAGGGAATCACTTAGCAGTGTTTAGAGTGTAGAATCTTTTCACTATTGCTAAGTTAACCACTCCATCTATTACCAAATCCTTCCTTAACCTAGTATCCTCCTCCTTACAAAGTTCTTCTTCTGAAGAGATTTCAAAGGAAGGTGTGAGGGTGATGCTATTGACAAGGTCATAACAACAAGATACTCCAATATTTAATGAGCTGATAAGGGTGTTTCCCATCTGGTGTAGTGGTAATCCTCAGTTTATACAAGGTTACCAGCAATAAATACATAGAAAGAGTTGGCAGAGGAAAGTCTGTAGTAGACAATGTCACACAACAAAGTAGCTTGGGACTTGTCAATATACTGGACAGAGATAAGTCCCAACAATCACCTTTTCAGCTTACATAAGGGCCTTAAATAAGCGCTGAGATAGTGGCAAGTTGAAGAGAAAAAGAAAAGAGCAGTGGGATAAAATCACAGGCTAACAGAAAGCCCACCTGGTGTAGCGGTAATCTTCAGAGATCAAGCTGAGGGGTAACCATTACACCAGTCACACTTATATACCCTAGTGGAAAGTCACAGAAAGTCATGGAAGGTCACAGAAAGTCATGGAAGGTCACAGAAAGTCATGGAAGGTTACAGAAAGTCATGGAAGGTCACAGAAAGTCATGGAAGGTCATGCAAAGTCATGCAAAGTCACAGAAAGTCACAGAAAGTCATGGAAGGTCATGCAAAGTTATGGAAAGTCATGGAAAGACATAAACAAGAAACAACAACAACTGACAGTGAACTCCAAGCTGAACCCTAACATCACCCCCCTGTCAATGCACAGTATCTCAACATGGAGTTTTGTCAAGATTGTTAAAAGAAACACCTGCTAACACATCTTGTCAGTCTCCTCCAGAGTGAGGGGTGGGTCCAGGTCAGGTTCTGCTCAAGTTCCACCCCAAGGTACAGTTGGAGGGCAAACTTATGATCCAAGTAGTGATCACCATGGATACTGAAGGGATTGCTGAAGGTTTTGAAAGATGCCTCTTGCACATACTCCCCTACAGTGTTGAGAGTCCTCCTCCCAGTGAATCCCTCAAATGAGCAGGGGATTGAATCTCAGCCAAAGAATAATATGTCTCCAACCTCATAGGGCAGGCGAGTGAGATGTTTCTTTTGCCAGGGAATGGAGAAGATGGGTTTGGGTGGAGCTGGGAGTTTGAGGAGTCTCTCAATTTGTCTAACATCCTCTGGGTCAATGGACCAGTGCGATGATATAGGGTAGGATTCAAGTGGGATGAGGCTCTGTTGGCTGGATTGGCTGGTTATGTTGTAATGAAAAGGTTGTTTGTTATTGAGTGGGTGAGGGGAGGATGGATAGTGGATGTTATATAAGTGTTGAATGGAATGAGACATAAATGAAGAAATCAAATGTCAGGTGAAGTGTCACTTATTTTTT
>QFEC01001006.1:9734-29893 GCA_003316585.1 Gomphus bonarii | reverse complement strand
GTATTCCAATTGGTCGAATACTTTTGGGAGTTGGGGTAGCTGTACCCCAATTTTTGGTCGGGAGCTCCTTGGCTGATATCTACCTTCTTCACGAAAGAGGAGTTCCTGTAGCGTACGTGGTTATTTCCAAGGATCCTATTGGCGGCTTACTGGCAGACTATTCCAGCCTTTGGAACCCTTGCCATAATAAATGGCTTCAAACATCACTCGTAAGCCCTAATCCCAGTAACCCAATATCTTTGTTCTGCACGTTTCACGTTACAGCTCCGATTGCTGGCCAAGTTTTTCAGCATCTGGGCTTTTGACGGTGTTTTCCGTATGTATTTTCGATTGCAAACTTTTTTTTTTCTGTGTGAGTTCTATGCTTCCATCACACTTCCCTCGCCCAATACAAAATTACAACCACATTTTTTCTTTTGTAGTCATCCTTCAGATTTTATTTCTTCCCGAGACCCTCTATAGCGTGAATTCATTCCAGAGATACAGCGCACGAAATCTGCTACAGGACGAGAAAAAGATCAAGCATTGATAGTAGCTGATACTAAGACCCTATTTGGAAGTGGGCAAGAGGAAATTGAGGGACCAACCCCCGCCGATGATGAGCTATGTAGATTCTTTGAGAGTTATCTCAGACCGACAAAATATAGCCGAGAGTCCTTGGGTGCTCATCTGGCAACCATTCAAGTTACTTGCGAGCCCCGCTGTTCTGGTATGTATTGTTGTCTAACACTATATCAGAGGTCAATTCAATCTATTCACGTCCAGTGAGCCATAATCATTTTTGACACATCGTTCACATGTGAGATGTTCCGTAGGTGATTACCCTTGACGACTGCTAGTGATCTTCCATCAGACACTGTATACTTCTAGTATCTGGGTTTTAACAACATATGAAGCATATGCTTTCACAACGTCCCAAATAAGGCGAATTTATTTTGAAATGTGGCCAACGGGAAACGGATTGGCTCTACCAGTTTAACGTATATTTCACCGTCCATTTTTAGCACTATGGCCGCCCGTACTGTGCGGCCCCCTCACCGATTATGCAACGAGGAAGATGTGGAGGGCGAACAATGGCATATTTGAACCAAGTGAGCGCGCATCTCTTGTTGCTTGATTTATTTCTTCGCTGCTTCCATGATGCTGATAGACATTCCTGTCTCCAGAATTCAAGTTGCCTTTGATAGCAATTTACGCGGGTGAGTACCCTGAACCACTGCTAGTGATTTTCCATCAGACTCTGTATGATTTTAGTATCTGGGGAGATGGGGGTATGCACACACTAACAGTTATCTCATAAACTTGCTCAACACCTCGAACAGTTCTTTGGTTGGGCGATCAGCGCAAACCTAGTAGAAGCCTGGATCGGCCCTGTAATGTTCTTTGTTATATTAAGTTTTGGCATTATTGCAAGGTTTCTTGATGATCGGTTTCGCTTAGACACCTCGGTTAATATATCCCGACTGCGAGATAGCATCTAGCACTGCGATTAGCTACGTGGTAAGAATCAACTTTAATTTTTTTTAATTTTTTTTTAATTTGAGGGATGTTGTATTAATGTATTTTGTTTATGTGTGCATGGATAGAATGTCACAGTACTTCAGCTGATGCCGCTTTGGGTGATCTCATATTCGGGAAAGCGAGTATCCAAATATCAGCTTCCAGATAGTTTATAATATGCGTTCTTCACTTCAAGAATGTGTTTGCTACTACCGTTACTTCGTTCGTCAACGAGTCGGTGATTCACTACCTTTTAAATGGAAAGGTTGGTGACCATACTGTAATTAACACACAGTTGGATCGACGCAAAGGGATGTTTTCAATGGTAGGTGGTATTGTTCTCTCGCAGCGCCTTTATGACTCCCATATATATATATAATCCAAAACGGTGAGTCCTTTCTAATGGCGGCAATATAACGCGTTGACACATCCCACCTATCTTATAGGGCGCGTTTACCAATACACCGCAAATATCACTTTGGAGTCAGGAGGCCAACCTCACAGTAGAACCATATTCATCAGCAGTTATTGTTCCTTGAGGTAGACTATGTTCAACTGCTGTACGAGAGAAGAGTACTGTTCGTGAGATGAGTGTTTCTCAAACATTATTGACAATGGAAAGTAAAGTACACCTCAGACCGTAACAAAAAGGTGAACTTGATGCATTCATGGGTAAAACCTTGCCAGCGGAGTTCCACCCTGCGACATCTGACATATAATGTTTTGATTTTGCTTCAATCGCTTCAGCAGAATATTTAACGCACATGTGCACACATGTAGAGGCCATCCACCGACGTCAGATTGTCCATCCTTCATCGATGATAATCCTTTGCCTCCTCTTTACAGAGGGGATGTTCCGCTCAACAACTTATACGGGATGATCCACACGCCTAAACTCTAAATGGTCAGCCGACACATAATTGTTGCAAGCCGGTGGCGGGACGATCCTTGCCGATTTCGGTGTCTGATTCCGGCGCCCAATTCCCGCTTCTATACAGAAGGGCGGCTAGTGGCTGGCCAGTGCAGAGTGGGAATAGACGCCCTTAGGGTATAAAAAGGTGAGTTCTCACGACCTGATTTCCTTACCACTCTGGCCTTTTGGTAAGTGACCCACTAACAGGATGTTTGAATATTGGAAGCTAACAGTTTATTTACAGGCTTAGATCAAGTGTAGTATCTGTTCTTTTTAGTTTAACCACTAAAATGACCGCACCGCGGTCATCATTGGTTAGCCAATTTTTGCCACCCCGTTCTTTGACCTCTGCTTGCACGTCGGGGGACACGATGACCTTGCTATTGCAGTACCGGCTTGCGTCGTCAGGGGATCTTTCACTTTTCTTTTTACTTGGTATCTGTTCGTCTATTATCTCAATGGATGTTCACTACACAGTAAAGTGAAATGTGGCTTATGCGTCACTGGACATCGTATTGGAATTATGTCCTGTAATGAATCTATTAGTCGCAATAGGGTAGCCTGTTACAGTAGATCATCTGGCTTGAACTTTATAACCCAAATTTATCCGTTTTGATCTGCTGTGATAGGTATGCGTAGGGCTAGATCATGAGTATGTTTTTAATTAAACCAGAACCTATTACTCTCAAATCTAGTTAATCTACTGTGATTGCGTATATGCAGAGCTAGATCAAGGAGTGTGTCTTTAATCAAATCAGAAATTATTGTCCTTGAATCTAGATTTTTTTTGGGTCTCCGCCGTTACCGGAAATTCCCTCCACGTTTTTTGATGTACACCAACGCCTATCGTTGCGGCCTTAATAAATACGCTATCTGACCCACGTGTTGAATTTCTCCTTAAGGGTGGGCAAGGAGCTTAGGCAGCGGTTACGGTGAACAGCTAAAGGGCAGTGGCACAGAAGCAGATGAACGATGGGTGGGGGGAGGTGTAGGAAGATCAGGTTTAGCTGTGGCATGGCCAGGAAGCTGCTCAGAGGTACTGGAGGAGCAGAGGCGTTGACGGGACCAAATCGCGCTTCTTCAAAATACCCTGGCACTGAAACTCAATTTAGTCTTAAATTCGCCTGTACGTTCCTTTTCATTGATTTTCTGTTGGGATTTTCCTTAGGTAGAAATGCCCTTGACCCCACGGCGAGTATCAAGATAGATCCCCATTTGCACCTGTACGTCTGACTATCCACACCTCTAACATCTGATTGTTTACAGTAGTGCCGGGAACCGTGTCAACTCGTGCAACAAATCCGGCAAAAGAAGTTCTGTAGTATAGGAGTAGCATAGCTGGCCGTGTGCTGATTCTACCAGCTATGGAATTGGGTAGTCACCCAGCAGGGCTGGAAAATATGTATCTGAGGGAAGCTCCCTCTGGATCTGTAGATTCGTATCTTTGCCATTCTGAATATACGGAGAGAAAGAAACAGATAATAGCTCATTGGATGAGTTTAGTAATGCAAAACGGTAGTGACAGGAGTAAACTCCATTCTCCCAGCTTGACAATGCGATATATCAGTCCCTGCAGGAACCGATGTGTCTACTTCTTGCCAGAGATTTTTCAGGAATATCGTCAGTGTAAGGCTTTGTTTTTGTTTTTGTTTTTTATTTTTATTTTTATTTTTATTTTTATTTTTTTGAGGTTTATACAAGGCTGGGTAGTTCAGATAGCATTGCAGAAGGCAAGAAGACCATCAGGAGGACACTTCTGTCTCGCATGTTCTGCATAGCTGTAAAGAGCGGAGAGAAGTTAGCATGCCGTCAATGCCTCTTTAATCACTTGGAAGCCACAGCCACAACCACTAAGGGGGCAGTCGTTATGCCAAAAAAATTTCAGTTCCTATTATATTTCAAGCTCCGTTCTTTGGGCGATAATGCCCAGAATGGGGTATACTATCTATCAACAATATCGATGTTCTTGCATTGGATCATTGATGGTCAGAGTCCATAGGTTGGGACCGGGTCAGGTGCTCATTCCGTTGGAGGTTTTCGAAGTGATTAGGATAAGAAATGCAAAGTACCCTGTAATACCTCCAAAAACCTCTCGTTGCTGTTGGAATAAAAGGAAACATTACGGACTTACTAAACCAAGAAACCCAAGAAGGAGCAAAGCATGGAAGATAAGGCACAAGGCTGATCAACAATCAAATCAAGTCCAGTCACGTAACTTGGTTCCAATAACGCTATTTCACTAGCTATGCATGACAAATTATGGATATGATACTTTGCAAATTGAGTTATTTGCATTGTTGGATAGCTTAAAACCATTCCCTGAAGCTATGAGAGCTACGTCACCCCTCACGCTGTAAACATGTTCTCTTGGGACATAACCATCGTTCTCACATTGATAACCATTGTTTATTTCCGTCTGAAATACATTGAGGCATTACGGTCCATTGAGTATGCTTCATATTAACCCTTTGACCTTGTTGATGCCGACTTGTTTTCTTCCAGTTATCACCCTGGATTACGTTCGTTTCTACCTAAAACAACAGCTGTGCCCAGATTGTGGAGATTCAGCCATGAGAAAACCATTACATGGCTGGAGAAGCATAAAAGTAAAGCACATCGACAGGTGTCCTTTATCAAACCTTATTTACCTTCCCCGTTAGTATTCCAGAAGTACGGTTGGGACGTCATATCATCTACATCAATATGGCCCACTACAACCGTGGCCTTCTTTGTTGCGGATCCTGGAGCCATAAAGGTTCAAACGAACACCTGCTGTCTTTGTAGAAATTGTTCACCAGTTTCATGCAGGAGATTACATTGAGCAGGGCGAGAATCCCGAAGCTTCTGACCGATTACGCTATTCTCGCCCTATTTGGTCCCAATATCGTGGCCTCTGAGGGTCCAGAATGGAAGAAATACCGCCGGCTTCTTGCACCGGCCTACTCACAGGTAAGCTAAATTCTTAGATTCATGAGTTTGTACTCAAAACCCCTGAAGGAAAATATTATGGTAGTTTGGGAAGAAACATTTCGAGTGACACACGGTATCCAAAAGAAGTGGAGTGATGTAGATCCTGCAATTATAGAGAATGCACCGGACTTCGCCTTTGAGGTGAATATTCTTCTTGACAAGAAACCATTCGCTAATTTTATCCTCGCTCTCAATCACAGATTGCTGTCCAAGTTATCAGTATTACAGGGTTTGGAATAAATATGAAGGATACGGTACCTCCCAACCACACACTGTCCTTTTCGGACGCCCTTCACCGAGTCGCTACGGATGTTTTCCTCAAATTCGCGGTCCCAGATTGGGTCCCTGGCGTAACTGGGAGAATTAGAAAGTTTCGTAAGGCTTACAGCGAACTTAGACAATACTTGGAAGAACTAGTAAAGGCTAAGGAATCCGGGGTTGGGGAGTTCATAAGAGAGGGGAGTTTATTGAGCAATCTGGTCGAAGCAGCGGCAGCGGAGGATTCAGAAAAGGCACGGTTTACCCAAGATGAACTCTTTGGTGAGTGTCAGCTTTATATTTTATAGATGAATGTATTTCTGATCGTATCACAAGGGAACTTATTTATCAGTTTTTTTGCCGGATTCGAGACGACAATGCATACCATCGCATTCGCGTTGATTCTGCTTGCAATCCATCCACATGAACAAGAACGTGTGTATGACCAAGTACAGAGTGTATGGGATGGAATAGGCATTCCCGTGCGTATAAAGTTTACCTTCCCAGATGCAGGCCGTGTCATTATTGACTGTTTCGAAGCCCTGGAGTACGAAGGCAAAGCTTACACATGTTTCAGCGTGCGTTGTCTGTTCTCTATCAGTATCAGGGTAATTTATATCCGTCCCATTGTCTCACAGAGTCATGTACGAAACGTTGCGGATGTTCCCACCTATCACTGGTGTGCCCAAGTACACCGCAAATGCATGTGTCGTGCACACATGCAGTGCATCAAACACATCTAAACAACGCGCTCTAACAATACCGCAAGGGGCGACCATTATGATTGACATACCCGGGCTCCACTACAACGGTATGTAGTCCATGAGTCATAGTATTGGGGACTTTCGAATAATTGAATATGCGGGTAGAAAAATATTGGCCAGAACCCCATGTATTCAAACCGGACCGATTTCTAGGGTCTTGGTGCGAGGATGCTTTTCTCCCATTCAGCAGCGGAAGTCGAGCCTGCATCGGTCGAGAGTGAGCCGCCTTTCAGTATCTCCAAGCCCACTTCCTGAATACTGAATATACTATAGCTTTGCTGAGACTGAAATGATCGCCGTCATTACCTCCCTCGTCTCCAAGTACAAGATCGAGCTTCATCCTGACCTAGCTGGGATAGACCCGACGTCACTAATGCAGATGGTATCAGACGTGGTCCCCTCAATCACGTTATGGTTAGTCGTGATTCCATGATTTTCTTTCGGGACTTTCATTGATTTTCTTATCACACAGTCCAAAGCCTATACCCCTGGTGTTGAAAAAGAGGCCGTCCGTGTAGAGTGCAAACTTTACCTTTTTCTCATGCTGCTAGGGCTTCAAAATTATATCTGTTCATAACGTTTTTAATTTGATGAACTGTCGAGGGTAGTGATGTCCTTGACAGCTGTAGTACGTTTTAAGTCCCAGTTCCAATTTCAGCAGCCCCAGAAAGGCTACTGTTTCCAATGAATAGAGACGTAAGAAAAACAGCCTAATGAAGGCGAGGATTCGTTCTTCAGAAAATGCCATAATTTGTTTCACTCATACAATAAATCCAAAAAATTTCCGAGTTTTCATGGTTTTGCTTCCGTGGTTTTCCAAAGACATGTAATTCTTGATCAATTATTATTTACTGTAATTCTCAGGCTACATTGAGCAGCACCTTGTCTGAAAGGAGCCAGGGGGTCGTAGTTGCCGCGGGCCGGCATCTCTTTGGGCTGCTGGGGTTAGGCAGGGACTCAGCTTGGGCTATTTTAGCCCTATATCTACACTCAGATCTCGGACAATGCTGACTAAAAATGGCGGAAATGAAGACCACGTGTAGCGTTTGGTGCAGCCACCCGAGGCATCTTCTCGATTTATATCCTACAGCACCTCAACCGATTCGAAGAGATCAGAACACGATACATTGAATACGTAACCGTCCAATATCAAATATCTAACACTATCCGTTGGGGATCCGCAGTAGAACAATTTTCGACCGAGCTACAGAGCCAGGAGCCTAGCCTCCCGCAACTCTCCTACCGTCAAAAGCATGTCCTGGCTATTCGACATCAAATATCAAGTGTGTCAAAAAATAGTTCTTTCATGTTGTCGAGCTCATGATTTCTCACAAAGCTCGTTTTTTATGGGAAATATCACTCCAACAAATACAATGTTGCCATCCACGTATGTTTTGTCCCCATCATCATGTGGTACATTGTATTCTATTTTTTTCCGCGCTTGCTTTCATTCTCATCTTCGATATTCTTGTCTGTCAGGACATCATTCATATTACTCGCAGCCCTGCCAGTACCCAGTTTTGTTCCGTCAAGAACGCACATCATCACACCGTATCTGTACTTTCAATGGTCATGGGCTGTGCCCGTCGTAATAGTTTACGTGACGTACTACTTCATCCTCGAGCCTGTCGCAGCGGTGAGCCACCTTTCCTCACTCATCTGTTTCTTTTATTCTTTGTCCCTGACACGCTTGTCCAGCTCTTGTACTTGCCCTTTCTCTCTATAATTTTCCTTAGTGCCAGCCCAATTGCCGCCACGGCATGGGGCATAAAATTTGCCACATATTTGACAACACTGGGTTGGCTGAGCCAATTTGCCGGCCACGGTTTTGCAGAAAAGAGAGCCCCTGCCCTTCTCGACAATATTATCGGCGGTGCGTCTATCGCTTCCCATTGTCTACTCTGACCTTACCTTTCATACTAAACTCATTGAAAAAAATAGCTCTGGTTCTCGCCCCTTTCTTTGTTCATTTTGAGGTCCTCTTTGCCTGTGGGTATCGTCCCCAGTTCCACAGGGAGATCACCAAATCTGTGGGTGTTGAGGTTGCCAAATTTCGCAAGGCCCGGCAGAATCAGGCGACAGGCAGACCCAATGCTCTTTGATTTCATATTTTGTTTGTTTTACAGTTGAAATCTCGGCATCGTTCATAGATTTTTGGCAGAGGCTTCGGTCCTTGTTAGGAGATATGTCCAGTATACAATCGGTGTCATGGGTCACGTTAGAGTGACCTCTCTTATGTTATGCTCAGCTAACCAGTAGGCTTGACAGCTGGGCTATCCTGTCAAGTATAGGTCAAGGCAGAGGCAGAGGCAGTTAGAGGCAGTTAGAGGCAGTTTGGGCGTAGAACACGGTATTCTTTTTGGTATCGGACTGGGTTGCAGGTTGTTGATTTAGGGTGAAGAACGGAGGTGAAGATGAGGATAATGCGATTTTGTATTCCTGGGCTGTTTATCATCCGAGTTCCTGAGGGCTCACTGCTGTTATAGAAGAGGATGATATCATGTCACTGTTAGATATCCAGAAGGCACTCCAAAATGGAAAGAAAGAGGATAGGGTGGCCAAAACTATCTGGTTTAAGCTCTGACAAGGAAATTTGAAATTTGAAACCTATATAGGCTGCTGAATCAATTCTGGGGGAAGATCTATGTGTGATGACAACCCTTGTAGTGCCTGTGGAGCATATGTAGAGCTCATTTAGGGAAAATCCAAAGAGAACAGTGTAATGATGCCATCCATTGGTGGGCCCACTATATATTACAAAAAGTGTCAGCTCTTGGATGCAGGGGTCTGATAACCACCTATCCTAGTCATCAGCTCCAAATGGCTGCCAAGGCCTCTAGGTCAAAAGTCATACAAGTTTTGCTTCAACTATTACTTACAACCTTGGTAGTCATAGTCTCTGTATTTCAGATTAGAAGACTTAGACAACTAATGATATGTTACAAATAGCAAACTAAGTCAATATTCAACTTACTGTGAGAGTGATGCTATTGACAAGGTCACAACAACAAGTTACTCCAATATTTATGAGCTGATAAGGGGTATTCCACCTGGTGTAGTGGTAATCCTCAGTTTATACAAGGGTTACTAGCAATAAATACAGTACATAGAAAGCCCACCTGGTGTAGCAGTAATCCTCAGAGATCAAGATGAGGGGTAACTGTCAATGCCAGTCACAACCCTACTCTGGTGCTTATTACATAATAAGAAGATGCAAGGTATGGGAACATATACAACAAACAAAAAACTGAACAAATGAACTCCAAGCTGAACCCTGAGATCACCCCCCTTTCAATGCATGGTATCTCAATGTGAAGTTTTGTCGAGATTGTTAGTGGAAGCACTCACTAACATATCTTGTCAATCCACTCCAGAATGAGGGATGGGTGGAGGTTAGGCTCTGCTTGAGTTCTACTCCAGGGTACAGTGGGAAGGCAAACTCACAGCTCAAGTGAACATTGCTGTAGGTTTTGAAGAATGCCTCTCACATGTACTCTCCTACAGCATTGCAAGGCCTCCTCCCAGTGAATCCCTCAAATGTGCAGAGGATTGAATTTTGGCCAAGGGGTATTGTATCTCCAGCCTCAAAGGGTTGACAAGTGAGAGGCTTCTTCTGCCAGGGAAGGGAGAGAATGGGTTTGGGTTGAGCTGGGATGTCACGGTATCTCTCAATTCATCTAATGTCCTCTGGGTTGATAGACCAGTGCAATGATAGAGGGTAGGATTCAATAGGAATGAGACTCTGTTGGCTGGATTGACTGGTCATGTTGTAGTGGTGAGGGTAACTTGTTATTAAGTGGATAGAGAAGGTTTAATAGTGGGTATTTATATAAGTGTTGAATTGAATGAGATATAAATGAAGTGAATAAGGTGGGGTTAGACTGTCACAT
This sequence comes from Gomphus bonarii, assembly GCA_003316585.1. NCBI lineage: Eukaryota > Fungi > Basidiomycota > Agaricomycetes > Gomphales > Gomphaceae > Gomphus > Gomphus bonarii. The sequence goes on along the minus strand of QFEC01001006.1, from coordinate 19,598 downwards.
GCTAGGTTCCTTCCTTCTGTCCAATCAAAGAGATGTGATTTGGGAGTTTCAGTGAAGTGTTCTAGGGTTTGAAAGGGGAGGGTAGCATATATAGCAGCTGATATGTACTGTGGAGCTTTGGGGTTCTGTCAATGAAAATCCATGACAAGTCACCTTGCTCCAGAGATATCCTTCACAGGTTCCCAAATCATCCACCACTCTATAAACCTTCCAATGCACTAAATACTGTAACCTCCCTCAATGAACCCTGCTGTCTAGGATCCTCTCAACCTCAACCTCATACTCAGGAACTCTATCTTGGATAACAGGAGGAGGTGGAGGTTGAATGTGTCATTCTTGGATTGGATCCTCTTGGTAGAGACAATAAGAGGTTAACAGAGAAGACTGGATGGGTGCGACTAAATTATGGTGGAAGTTGGAGGCCATAGGCATTCCATGATATGACCTTGTTCACTATGTAAGGGCCCAACCATTTATGATCTAACTTCTTCATTGGATGAGTGGTTGTAATATTTTGTGCATTTAGCCAGACCTTATCACCAATCTTGTATGTGGGAACAGTCTGATGGTGTAGGTCATAGAATTGTACCATGTCATCTGCAGCCTTTGAACAGAGCAGAGCATGCTTCATTAGTGACCTTCTCCATGTGAGTGGTAAATTCATCCAATGCTTCTAAGTGGGTTCTTGGGTTGGTTCTAGGCCAAGTCTTGGATGCTAACTACTGTTGAGCAAGAAGGGGATAGTCTGTGTCACAGAGTAGACTTGATTGTTGTATACAAACTCAGCAAGAGAGATCCATTCTAACCAGTCATCTTGACATTGATCAACAAAGAATCAGAGACATTGCTCAATTTCCTAATTAACTTGTTCTGTTTGGCCATCAGACCATCAGACTGTGGGTGATAGGCTGTGGAGGCAGCAACATTGATACCTAAGAGCTTATTTAGTTCTCACATGAACTGGGAGATGAATTGAGTGCCATGGTTGCTAATAACTTCCTCTGGTAGTCCATGGAGCTTCCAAACATGGTCATGGAAAAGTCTGGCAATTCCTACTGAGTTTACATCAGATGTGGTGGGAATGATGTGTGCACACTTTGAGAGGCAATCTACAGTGACAAGAAGAGTGTTGTAGCCATGACTGGCAGGTGTTTCTGTGATTAGATCAACAGTGATAACCTGCTATCTGTGGTCTGGAATACAATTGGGGAGAAGTTTGCCAATGGGGGAGGCTGGAAATGTTTTGGTCCTATTACAGAGGTCACAAGCCTTTATGTATTTGGCAATCTACTCTCCCATTCCAGGCCACCAATAGCTCCAAGACACAAGTTCAGTTGTCTTCCAGTGACCAGGGTGACCAGTGGTGTTTGTATCATGGTGTGCCTTGACAATGTCATGCCATAGTTTGGAGTCAAAAGGGACATATACCTTGCCATAGTAAAGAATAAGACCATTCTCTTCTGTCCATTCTTTTCCTCAGAGATTTCTGACAAGATTAAAAGCTGGAGGAGTGAAGAATGATGTAGAGTTTTGTTTTTATTAAGAATATTAATAGCAATTTGTTTTTGCTTTTATTTGACAAGTCTGGAGTGATGTGAAATGATAAAAAGAATTACAATGTTTTAACTAAATACTACAAGATTAGGAGGTCAAGAAACTGGTGAGACATGTCTACATGAGAGGATGATGCATACATGACATCATACAGGAAATACATTTTATACAATGGTTGGAGGAAAGAAAAGACAATGAAATATAATAAAGTACATGCAAATGAACCTAGAGCCAGAAATGCAAACATGTTTTGTAAGGTTAATGGCTGGCTAGGCTTGTGCCGGCCCTACAATATACATGACAGTGACAAGTGTTTCAGTTCAGTTAGGAGTGAGTGGAATTTTGAACTAGAGTGATTCATGGCTTCAGATATGATGGAGATTATAGAGTTGAAATGGGGGATGAGTGTCCTAGGATTTTGGTAGAGTAGGTGTCAACATAGGGATGAGAAAATCACTTGAAAACATTATATAATATTTGCTTTTAGTGCCTCTAAGCATTCAAGGTGCTAAAGTGTTGAATACCTGTAAAGCTCTTCTGTCAATAAGTAAAACTAGATTTTGATAATATAAATAGAGTAAAATGTTATTCTATCTGATAACCAGTATCATATATGATAACATTCTGCTAATATTCATATTCTCATTGTTGTGAGGATCCTGGGTCTTCAGCTACAAAATACTTCCATATGGGTGCTTCATCTGGGGATAATCAGATTGTAAAGGTAATAGAATTTGATGGGGGAAAGGGAAAAATGTGAAATAAATCTTGAAAAATATCTCCTCTCAGGCCTGCATCGGATCAAAATAATTAGCCATATAGGCTCCTCATCGTCATGATCAGTCAAAAATACCCAAATATATGCTTATATGTGCTTATATGCACTCCAAATAGGTCAAATCTGCCATAAAAATTTGTAGTAACATTCCTCAGCATACTCCAAATAGACATTGATCATAATAGCTTGTTAAATTGTCATAAAATTTGTTAGAATCATTATTTTCATAAAAATTATAATTCTTCTCATTCTCCAACAATTTCTAGATGACCCAAATTCTTTGAGAGCCTTTACAACCTTCTCATTTTGATCTGTGCAGTGCCTGACTCCATAAGGGTAACCCCTGTTGCACTCATGGAATGTCATGCAGCACTAGCAAGGGGGAAATGCTAAGTTAGAGATCATCTTATGTATAGTAAGGGGGTCTTACCTAGCAAGGGGGAAATCCTAAGAGGAAAGCTTAGGGTCCCTTGCTAGTGAGCCATCTGATCTATATACCCATTGTCTGTGCTCTACTTCCTCAACATACCTTACCCCTCTCTTGGGCCTGAAGGTATGCAGACTGGTTCTATAAATACCAGACATCCATGGAGCCAATTTCCTGGGACCCATCCCAAGGTTTGGGCACTCAGCCCTTAAGGATATTGGCCTCAACCAAGGTATCTCTCCTCAGCCTAAGTAACTTGGCCTCAGGTTGAGTGAATCCCTTCTCAGCCTTCCTCAGTCCTTGGCTTCCCACCTTAAGTCTCAGCTCCTGGCTCAGGAACTTTGTGGGTAAGTGCCAAGCTGTTTAGCAGGCCCAAAGGTGCCAAAGGTTTGGAAGCCTTTGCCAAAAACCTAGGGTCATTTGGTGCATTCATGGCCAAGCTGTTCTAGTTTCAGCTTGGGACTTAAATGGGTTGTCCCCTAACAGACTCTGTCAAGAAATTTTCTGGCCTTGCCATTAACTAGTTATACATCTGTGGCATTAACATGGAACATGTTAGGTTGGAGTAGAATTTGGTTTTGATTATCTTCCTCCCCCTGCTTATGATCTACCCATCTTGAGAGTGCATTGGGTTTAGTTGAATGGTGACTAGGATGGTAGATCAATTTAAAATCAAAATGAGAGAGGTAGAGTGACCAGTGAGCTTGGCAGCAGTTTAGATTCTATGCAGAGCAAAACTAGGTGAGGTTTTGATGGTCATTGAGGATCTCAATTTTGTACTTGGTTCCTTCTAGGATATAACACCATTCTTCTAGACCATGGATGACAGAGAGTAATTCCTTGTCATGGATAGCATAGTTGTTCTCTGTGTCTGAAAGACTCTTTGAGACAAAGCCAATGTGTCTCCACTTCCCATTGTCACAGAGTTGAGATAGTACAGCACCTGTTGCATATGCTAAGGCATCTGTTTCTAGGTGAAAGTGCTTGGTCTGGTGTGGTGTGGATAGCCATGTACTATGTTGCAGCAATTGTGGCAGCTGAAGCAGCATTAGCCAGATTACTTTGAATGTCACCCAACTGGCTCTGGAGAAGTTGATTCTGGTGCTGTAGGTGTCAAAGTTAGTCTGCTTGGGTGGCAAGCAGGGTTCTGAAGAAGCCACTATTTTCCCCCAGGGTGTCCCATTATGCCTCAGGGAGTTGGTCTGATATGATATGAGGTGAAACTGATGGAAAAGATATGTGAGGTTGTCTGAAAGGGAGCTTGATCTTCTGTGAGAGTGACACTATTGACAAGGTCACAACAACAAGATTCTAGCAATAAATACATAGAAAGCCCACCTGGTGTAGCAGTAATCCTCAGAGATCAAGATGAGGGGTAACCATCACACCAGTCACAACCCTATACCCTACTCCAGCACCTATTACATAATTGGAAGATGCAAGGTATGGAAACATAAACAACAAACAACAAATTGAACAAATGAACTCCAAGCTGAACCCTAACATCTACAGAATAAAGGAGATATATATGGATCTGAATCAGAGATGTTGTCAGGGTAACCTCTCAACTTGAAGACCTCCCAAATCCAAACCCCACATCTTTGAGAGCCTCTGGACTGGCAGAAAGATACCTCCCAATGGGTATAAGCTCTGGTGAAAGGTATGAGCCAACTCTAAGATGGACTCAAATCCAAGCATGGCCTATCTCAGGCATATGGTATTAAATTCACAGGGTCAGGCAAATATTAAGTCATGCAAGGAGTTGGGCCAATGAAAATGAAAGGTTATTATAAATGACTCTATCCATTCAAGAGGAAAGTGTAAAGTGATGGGTAATCTCTGAGATGAATACCTACTTTGTTTAAGAAGTTGGTACTTAATAACTACCATAGAATTTACCTAAGTGTAATAGGCCAATCTGAGACTCTGGACCTCTGGTATTCCATATAATTCATAATCCACATTCCCTCAGATATTTCTGGTAGATCCTTAGTTCCTAGATACTATGTATTATCCTAGCCATATATCACCTACCATACTTTGCATAACTTAGCTATAATTGTCATAGTATCTGTAGTAATTGAGCCTCCATGTATATCCTCATTCTTTAGTTTGTATACTAACTTAGCTTCAACTCATTTATTTCTAGTCTTGTAGTTCTGATACTTAGACTGTAAGGGTAACCACTGTTGGTACTAGGAGCCTTCCTGCTGGCAGGGCTAATGGTGGAGACACCACCATCCCACTTACCTACTTAGGGAACTCCTGTCCCAGGCTACCCACAGGTTCTCACACTAGGCACTAGCAATGGAGAACTCTAAATTATAATCATCCAGCAACTATAAAGTAGAAAAGGATCTCACCTAGCAAGGGGTAATCCTAAGAGGAAAGTTTAAGGATCTCCATTGCTAGAGTGCCCTTGATATATACAAAGGTCCATGCAATCATGCATTACCATCATTCCTCTGGGTAACCCTAAGCCAAAGGTACACAAATACTCACGGAACAGCCTGGTGTCCCTAAATAGTAACCAATACTCTATTGCAATACAGTCCTTCATGTGGGTGTCCTAGAGGTTCTTAGTATTGACTAATATCTCTGAAGTGCCACAGATGCTATAGTTGACACTATACCTTCTATGTACTCTATTAACTGCTATAGCTCATGACATTTTCCCCCGATGATATTCATCCCAATTTCTGTTGAATACCCAGAAAATTTCCTTGTAAAAATAACACATGTCTTTCAAAGGGAAATCCCATGAAATTGTAGTTTATTTATTTATTTATTATTTAATGGAGGCTGTTCAATAACGAAACCAATGAAACACCGAAACTCGAATTTCAATCACGATCGGTTATCTTCCCGCAGTGCATCCCGCCAGATATGATAGGATCGCTATGCCGATAGTTACCAAAGTTAACAAAACCTGAAATTTGCCTGTCAAGAGAAGAGATGAGGGTGACTGTGACAACTGATTGATGGAGAACGCTCCTGACGTCTAGACGTTCCATGATGGAACTTGTTTGATGAGAAATATCATGCGTATGTACCCTCAATAGCGATCAAGTCGCGGAAGTTTTCTAAGCAAAGGATCTTATACTAATAGAACAAATACAAAATACAAGGTAAGAATGCGAAATTGACCCCTGATTGACCTTTAAACTCGTGAACAATGCAGCTATATACGAATTATCTGGATTGTGCTTTAATTGTTCACCAGAGAGGAATATTTTACTACTGGCGTTATCAAACTCAACTACCCTATACCACAAAAAACCCAATGAGAGGAATATGATTGGACGGACACGAAACAGCCTGGGTCATGAGTGATGGATGCCAGCGGCACATGATGCTAGTACAGGTTATGCCAGCGAGATGTGGGACATAATTGGAGGAGTGGAGGGAGCCGAAAACGAGTGATGTGTATATAAATTATCCAAACAAAGGAGGAGTCTCCAATGATGATGATTAATGATAGTGTCGTGATTCGAGGAGGTCGTCAACGGCCGACGGTGCTTAATGAAATTGCAGAACTAAATTGCAGTTCAGGGGCGGATATCGTCACTTGCCGCATATCACGTCGCAGCGGTTGGGTGTGAGCTCTCATTCTTTGCTGCATGACACTTGCTCCGATGGAACCTGGAGGTGGGTCCTGTGAAAGAGCTGTCGGAGGGACACCGTAATAGCCGGCTTGCAGCTGATCCTGGGCATAGAAAAAGCTGGTCCTCCGATCGTCATGATGCGTTCCATATATACCTCCGCTCCAATTAGGATCGCTCTCTTCGCTCAAGCGACGGTGTTTTTTCTCCCTTTTATGCTTCACATACCGCACAGCCCACCAGATGGCAATAATTGCAGCGATACTGCCAGAAGCAGCCGAAATACCAATAATAATAATGGTACGTGTCTTCTTGGCCAAATTATTTGTACCCGAAGAGGTTTGGCTACCAGGAAGGGCATCTAGTGAATTTGCGGCTAATGGGAAAGAAGGAATAATGGAATTTGCTAGTTGCCCGGCCACTCCCGCCTGCTTGTAGAAATTGCTAGACAAAGTACGAATCATCAACGAAAGGCTGTTGACTTGATTTTGAGGGATGTAGGCAAGAAACATCGTGCCAAGATTGTTCGTGTCCCCAGACCAGCTTTGTGGAATTTGTACCTGCAGCGCATACGTCATCACATTCGAAGCTTAAAAAACGAATGAATTAATCATCTCAGTGGACTTCAGGCTCAATATTCCATAACTCACCGTCTATGGACAGCGCGTTAGCGATCACCTGTGGCATGAACGCGAAAATTTGCCCAACGCTCTGATCATTCCCACTGATGAAGTCCCAGTTCAAACTCTTCTGGAATAAAACGTTGATAAGCGTTTTATTTTCAAGTTGGGCACTGTCTTCGGTTGGGTCAACCGAATTAGGCAAGAAGATGCGTGTCGGAAGAGTCGGGGGGATGTTCGGTACCGATGGGCTTGCAGTCTGCGCTCCTCCATCAAGTATTGGAACAGTGGTAGTAGTTGGGGCTGCGTCGGGATCTCCTAAAGTACCAGTCATGCCTGTGGTGGTTGGCACCTGTGCAGTCAAAAGACTCGACACAGTGATAAAGGAGAATTGCGAGTCTATGGTTACAACACCGAGAGATGTTGAGACAACGGTAGGAGTCTGTGTCGGCAAGAGAGACGTCGGGAAGGTGAGTACAATACTAACATCCAATGAAGTGGGAATAGCCGAAATGCCACTCGCAGTGACTGCCGTTGGTCCAGGTATGCCCATAACGGTTCCAGATAAAGCGATTGCACTTGTCGCGGTTGATAGAGGAGCGATTGCAGGAAATGACATGCTGGTAATTGTGCTCTCAAAACTTGTCAGGGTAGGAATGGAACTGAGCGGGAGAGAAGCTACGATAGTAGTTGGAATAGCAGAGAGAGAATTGATGTCACTGGTGACTGTGGGAGCTGGTGCAACTGTGCTCACAACCGAGGGGCTAGGATTTACCACTTGGTCAGTAGCTACCACGCTTGGACTGGTGGCTGCTGCGGTATCTTGACTGCTGCTAGGATTTGAGATCTCAATACTTGTCGTGGGAAGGGAGGAACTCGGGCTCGGAATGAAACTATTGGTGCTTGGCACTACACTGGCAGTGAGGCTTGTTGGCGCTTCACTGCTAGGACTTGGGCTGTCAATGCTTGTCGTGGGGAAGAAGCTCGGGCTTGGAACAAAATCGCTGGAGCTTGATTCCGCGGTAGATAAGATTGAGCTTGATGGCTGGGCGACCGTTGATGCATCCGAAGCAGACAATATAGGAGATGGGTTCGATAGAATAGTAGTACTATCCGAACTCGTGGATGTGACAGGCTGAGTGACGGTGGGAGAGGCTATTCCGGAGTCCGAAGGACTCGAGGGAGCGGGGTCTGGGGAGGACACGGAAGGGCTGTCTGTCGTCGATGCCACCTGGATCACTGTTGTAGTAGTCTCACTGCTGCTGGGGTTTGAGGTATCAGTGCTTGTCGTCGGAGCAACGGGGCTAGGGCTAGGGCTTGAAGTAGAAGCGCTAGAACTGGTATCCACTGCGGTAATGATGGTGCTCGATGGCGATACATCCGAACTAGACGGTATAGGAGAAGGGTTCGATGCAATGGTAGCACTATCCGAACTCGTGGATGTGACAGGCTGAGTGACGGTGGGAGAGACTACTCCGGAGTCTGAAGGGCTCGAGGGAGCGGGGTCTGGGGAGGACACGGAAGGGCTGTCTGTCGTCGATGCCACCTGGATCACTGTTGTAGTCTCACTGCTGCTGGGGTTTGAGGTATCAGTGCTTGTCGTCGGAGCAACGGGGCTAGGGCTTGGAGTAGAAACGCCGGAACTGGTATCCACTGTGGTAATGATGGTGCTCGACGGCGATACATCCGAACTAGAGGGTATAGAAGGAGGGTCCGATAAACTTGTGGATGTGACAGGCTGAGTGACAGTGGGAGGGGCTATTCCGGAGTCCGAAGGACTCGAGGGAGCGGGGTCTGGCGAGGATGTGGAAGGGCTGTCTGTTGTCGATGCCACCTGGATCACTGTTGCAGTATTTTCACTGCTACTAGGGTTTGAGGTATCAATGCTTGTCGTTGGAGTAACGGTGCTCGAGCTTGAAATAAAAACGCTGGAACTGGTATCTACCGTGGTAATGATGGTACTCGATGGCTCGACGCTAGGTGATACATCCGAGCCAGACGGTGTAGGAGATGAGTCCGACAAGATGACCGAACTGGTTGAACTTATGGCTGGAGAGGAGAGTGCTCCCGAGTCGGAAGAACTCGATGGAGGAAGGTTTGAAGCTGTAGAAACTGTTGAGATTGAATTATCAACTGTCGTCGGAAGCACAGAGCTCGATTCCACGGTGGATGCGATCGTAAGTGTTACTGTGCCACCAGTAGAAGACCCCGAGTCAGACAACGAACTGACTGGGGTTGATATACTGATAGTGACAGAACTTGCGATGTCTGAAATCGTAGTGGATGACGATACTGAAAAGTCCGACGAGCTCGAGGAAAAAGAGTTCGAAAAAGTAGAAGCTGCCGAAGGGGTTGCAGAATCAGCGACACTGGAGATGGTTTGTGTGTTGGAAATAGATAGCGCCGGCGCGGATGTAATCGAAAAGTTTGAACTTAATGATAGTGAAGACGAAAGGGAGGAACTAGCTGGGGAGGTTGGTGCTGATAAGCCAGTGGTAACTCCAGACAATCCGCTTATGGTGCTACTGGGGACCGGGAGTGCTAAAGGTGTAGACGCCGTCGACAAAGTTGATTGAAGAGAGGAATCACTGGTAATGGTCGAAATTCCGTTGGAGGTGATACTCGGAGACGAGACAGTAAGCGTGGGCCCACTGGCGACGTTGGAAGGCTCATTTAAAAGAGTAGCTGTGCTAGTTCCACCGAACGAGGTCCCTACGGATGAAGGTTGGGATGATTCAGAGAGGCTAGGTGATGTTCCCGATGATCCAACGAGGCTCGTTGAAGACACCAAACCGTCAGAAGATATGCCAACAACGGATGCGGAAGCCAAACTACTGGATGTTCCCGGAATGATTGACGACCCTACGATAGTCGAGGACTGGA